>JAFFST010002945.1:21611-39117 GCA_022414735.1 Noturus placidus | reverse complement strand
GTCCGTCAGTGTGTGCGAGCGTTAATCAGCAGTACGAGTCCGTCAGTGTGTGCGAGCGTTAATCAGCAGTACGAGTCCGTCAGTGTGTGCGAGCGTTAATCAGCAGTACGAGTCCGTCAGTGTGTGCGAGCGTTAATCAGCAGTACGAGTCCGTCAGTGTGTGCGAGCGTTAATCAGCAGTACGGGTCCGTCAGTGTGCGAGCGTTAATCAGCAGTACGGGTCCGTCAGTGTGTGCGAGCGTTAATCAGCAGTACGGGTCCGTCAGTGTGTGCGAGCGTTAATCAGCAGTACGGGTCCGTCAGTGTGTGCGAGCGTTAATCAGCAGTATGAGATCATTAATGGGTGAATCCGGTACTCACTGGTGTGCACACGCACACAGCACTGGGAGCAGCTGATGAGCAGGCTGGTTCCGTCCTTGTCCAAGTGAGGAGTGGAGAGATGAAGTTCAGTGCACTCTTCTGTGGTTGTGCTGAAACACATCTCAGGGATTAGCGGCTTCGTCCTCATTTGACGTCCAGCCTGAACCACAGTCTGTTCACAGTCGGCCTCTTCGGACTAGATGGAAGACAAACAAGGGGTGAAGAATATCTGTCAGCAATGCCACTGTGACACCTGCATCAGTCTACAGAAGTACAGCTGAACGACATACAGAGTCACCAATGACACTGCACATCACATCGCAAAGGCTGTAATAGCCAAGTTCAGTCAAGACAATCGTAATACTAATACATTTTTACTGTCTTATATATGTGTGTGTGTGTGTGTGTGTGTGTGTGAAAGAAAGAGAGAGATACAATCCTTTCACAATTCAGCTATCCAAGGTAGAGAATGGAGTGTGTATATACATTGGGTTTACATTATCCACTGTAAACTTTTCTAGTGGCTATACTCCCGGTCAAAGATTAGACACACTCATTCTTTATTTTTATTATCGCCCCCCCCACACACATTTTATAATAATAATAATAATAATAATAATAAAGTCATAAAAATTCTGGCGTAACACGAATGGAAGTATGGGAATTATGGTGTGATAAAAAATCCAAAATAAATCGAAATAATTGAGTATTTTAGCATCTTCAAAGTAGACACCCCTTTGGCCTATAATTTTCAGAAATGTATTCTTGGCATTTTCTCAGATTTCTTGAGGAATCTCCGCGAGATGTTTGTTAAACAGTATTAAAGCAGTTCCCACCTACACTGGACACTTAATGGCTGCATTTCAGAATATTTCGCTCATTTCATCCATTAAATAATAACAAAAAATTGTAAATAAAATGTTAGGTCTTCTAATGAAAGAAATGAATATGTTGGCTCGATTATATTTTTATCTACTACACTGATTACAAACATTAAATCATACACCTTCAGAAGTATAAATATATATAAAAGCCATGAGCCAGAATACCAAATCATTCTAGTGTTTAAGTTATTGAGACAATGGGATTGTGGTCTTGGGCGGTCCGTCAGGAAATCCTGTTTTAAATGTTGTATAGCTCATAAAGAAAGGAAAGTTCAACATCATAAGTCCACTTAGCAAATATGTAGCTATTGTTAGTTACATACCCTCTGGTGCGTTTGGAAGATCATACAGACGGCACAGTATGGGGGCTGGAGGCCCATCTCTCTGTTGTACGCTCTCTCTCGCTGTTCATTGTAAGGTCTGTTCTGCCACAGCTGAGCCAGAGGCTTGGCCCACAGCTCACCTTCTAAACCATCCTCCTCTATTAAAGCCTGGTCCTGAAGCTCTGTAACACACACACACACACACACACATAAGGTAAGCCACAACATTTCTATACTCTGAAAGCAGGTCACATCTGGATCCAATAGATTAATACATTGGTGTGAAACTCCTCACCCTCATCACTGATGCTGTCCTTTATTAGCGGATGATGTCTGGGCAGCCGCGCTAGACTGTTTAGTGCCTCATAAGAGCCGTGTTCTGCCCCCTGATGGATCAAAAGAAAACGCACAAACACATTTACTACACACCAATCATCTAGATCTTGATTCACTCCGTGTCAATCATATTTTGCCCACTTTCTATCTTTTTTGTCTTCCAGTTTCCTGTCGATAGGCTTCGCCTGTTCCTTGTTTTCTAATCTCCATATTTGGTCATAGATACAGTTTCAGATTATATTTCAGATTATAGGTCTCAGCCATATGAATGTATTGAAGTCTTGATGCTACCACTATACGTCTCTGGGATTTAAAACACAAATATGAAATGTTAGCTAGCATAGACAAGCGCTTGCATCAGTAACCATGTGTCTTGGTTAGAGTGTTGGTTTGGCCAACCATGTTTCTTGAAACTAGCATGGAACTCTGATCTGCATTTATGAGAGGAGTGCCCTAAAATGTAGGTAAAATAAAGTACCTCAAATGGGACAGCCATTACTTTTACAACCTTTTTCTACCTTCAGATTGAAACATATTGTATGGTGTACAGCAATATTACAATATTATCTCACACATCTAAACATTCTCAGGACGTTAAGAGTACAATGGGGATTTTTTTTATTAAAAAGCAGGCCTTGGTGGTGCACTCAGACTTTTTTTGACTCTAGAACATGTATGAAAATGTATGTGACCTGTCCGTTCTCCTGCGTCTCTGTGTCCGTGTCACTGTCCCTCTGCTCTCTATCCAGATCGCTGTAGTCTCCTTTAGCGTAGCTGTGGACGTGTAGCACCTCAGCCGGACTGAGTGTCCGTTGGAAAAGCCGCTGAGCCGAGCTCCCTCTGTAGGCAGCCTTAATCTCGTCACCGTCTTCGTTTGGAACAGAGCCACCACGACTCTCCCTGGGTTTGGCTTCATGTTTAGGGCTGGTTTTCCTGCGTTTTGGGGCGATATCGCCACGGTGTCTTGAGTTATTGGTGGGTTTAGCCTTAATGCTGAGGTCACTAGGGTCTGTGGTGATGTTGCTAGACGGAGATTTAACAATGGTTTTGTTGAGTTTGGTGCTAACTGCACGCTGAGATAGAGAGGTGGTGGTGTTAGGCTGATGGTGCTTAGATCTAAGATCACAGTGCGGAGTGGTTTCTTTGGGCCGTGAGACGATGTTGCGAGGCTGGGAGGAAGCGGTTATATGGCAGGACACAGAAGTGCTATGGCTTCTGTTATGAGATTTAGGAGTGATGCTGATTGGCTGTTTATTTGACGGAAGACGAGGAGGTGGAGTCTCCAAGTGGGAGGGGTCTGGCTTCTTTTCCTTTTTCAATGCTGGAGTGCCTACATCCATGCTGTCCTCATCGTCACTCTCATCTGCAAGGAATGAACATGAGTAGGCGAGGGAAGAGGAAAGAAGAAGAAGAAGAGAGAGGAGGAGAGGACTGTATGGTTCTTACCGTGGCCTGTTGAATCGGCCTGTTTTGCCTCACGCATTGCTTCAGGTTGACTGAGCCGGGTTCTCTTCCGCTTGACCTGCTCTACAGCCTCAGCAGAACCAGTACTGGCTCTTCTCTGCCGTTTCATCCTCACTTTCGGCCTGGAACTACATCTGGAGAGTGAAAAGCAGCTCAGTCGGTTACAAAGCTCATTGAAACACATGTACTCCTGTTCCTCCGACACAGTGTCAGGGAAATGTTTTAAGGAGCAAGACATAGGGTCTAGTGCATTAGGTCATCATGTGAGGGTTTACTGAGGCATGATGTAGAATTAATAACTGCGGAGAACTGCAGAAGCTCTACATTCTGACATGGTTTACTGTCTAGAGTCAGCATCTGTACACAGCACAGAGCCAGCATCACTGTAAGGTGGCATGATCTTACCTCTTCCTCTGAAGAGAAGAACTGCTGGTCTTCGTCTCTTTTTCTGTCTCTGTCACCACCTTCTCTCCTCCTGTCTCCAGAAGCCGTCGCTCAATCTCTTCTACTTTCTCCTCCTCCAGATTTGCTGAAACAGTGCCTTCGTTTCCAGTCTCTGTGATTTCTATTTTTCTTTCTTCTTCATCAAACTTTTTTGACACTACTTCCCCTCTCACTGTCTCACTCTCCATGTCTTCTATCAGTGTTATGTGCTCTGTCTCCCCTCTGCCTGTCTCACTGTCCAGGTCTTCCATCAGTGTTATGCGCTCTGTCTCACTCTCCATGTCTCCCTTCCCCATTATGCTCTCTGTCTCCTCTCTCCCTGTCTCACTCTCCATGTCTCCCTTCCCAATTATGTTCTCTGTTTCCTCTCTCCCTGTCTCACTCTCCATGTCTCCCTTCCCAATTATGCTCTCTGTCTCCCCTCTCCCTGTCTCACTCTCCATGTCTCCCTTCCCAATTATGTTCCCTGTCTCCTCTCTCCCTGTCTCACTCTCCATGTCTCCCTTCCCAATTATGCTCTCGGTCTCCTCTCTCCCTGTCTCACTCTCCATGTCTCCCTTCCCAATTATGTTCTCGGTCTCCTCTCTCCCCGTCTCACTCTCCATGTCTCCCTTCCCAATTATGCGCTCTGTCTCCTGTCTCTCAGTCTCACTCTCCATGTCTTCCATCCACGTTATGTTCTCGGTCTTCCCTCTCCCTGTCTCACTCTCCATTTCTTCTTTTAATGTCATGCTCTCTGTCTCCTCTCTCCCGGTCTCACTCTCCATGTCTTCCTTCAATTTTATGCTCTCTGTCTCCTCTCTCCCTGTCTCACTCTCCATGTCTTCCTTCAATTTTATGCTCTCTGTCTCCCCTCTCCCTGTCTCACTCTCCAGGTCTTCGTTCAATTTTATGCTCTCTGTCTCCTCTCTCCCAGTCTCACTCTCCATGTCTTCCTTCAATTTTATGCTCTCCATCTCCCCTCTCGCTGTCTCACTCTCCATTTTTTCTTTCAATGTTATGCTCTCAGTCTCCTCTCTCCCGGTCTCACTCTCCGTGTCTTCCTTCAATTTTATGCTCTCGGTCTCCCCTCTGCCTGTCTCACTCTCCAGGCCTTCCTTCCCTGTTATGTCCTTTATATCCTCTCTCCATGTCCCACATGTCTCATTCTCCATGTCTTCCTTCAATGTTATGCTCTCAGTCTCCCCTCTCCCTGTCTCACTCTCCAGGTCTTCCTTCAATATCATGCTCACCATCTCTTCTCTTCCTGTCTCACTCTCCAGGCCTTCCTTCCCTGCTTTACTCTCCAGGCCTTCCTTCCCTGCTATGTCCTTTATATCCTCTCTCCATGTCCCACATGTCTCATTCTCCATGTCTTCATTCAATGTTATGCTCTCAGTCTCCCCTCTCCCTGTCTCACTCTCCAGGTGATCTTTCCCTGTTATGTCCTTTATATCCTCTCTCCCTGTCCCACATGTCTCACTCACCATGTCTTCCTTCAATGTTATGCTCTCGGTCTCCCATCTCCCCGTCTCACTGTCCATGTCTTCCTTCCCTGTTATCCCCATCTCATCCAACTCATTCTCCATCTCTTCTTTCCTTGTCTTACTTATCACTTCTCCTCTTGTGGTCTCATTCTCCACTTCCCCAGTCTTTGTCTCGATTTCCCCTTTTTCTGTCCCTCCTGCTTCACTCCCCATCTCTCCTGTCATTGTCTCACTCTCTATATCTCCTCTACTTGTCTGTCCTGTCTCACTCTCTACCTCTTCTGTCCTTGTTTCTCTCTCAGTATTTACTCCTGTGTTGTTATCCATCACTCCCCTTGCTGCCTCTCCTGTCTCACACTCTATCTCTCTTTTTCCTGTCTCTTCTGTGTTGTTGACCACTTCTTCTCTCCTTATCTCACTGTTCATCTCACCCCTGCCTTCCTCACTCTTCATCTCTCTCCATGTTTCTACTGTCTCATTCTCCATCTCCCCTGTTTCACACTTCATCTCTCCTCTGCCTTTTTCTCCTGTCTCACTCTCCATCTGTCCACTCCCTGTCTCACTATCCATCTCACCCCTGCCTTCCTCACTCATCTCTCTCCCTGTTTCTACTGTCTCATTCTCCATCTCCCCTGTTTCACACTTCATCTCTCCTCTGCCTTTTTCTCCTGTCTCACTCTCCATCTGTCCACTCCCTGTCTCACTATCCATCTCACCCCTGCCTTCCTCACTCATCTCTCTCCCTGTTTCTACTGTCTCATTCTCCATCTCCCCTGTTTCACACTTCATCTCTCCTCTGCCTTTTTCTCCTGTCTCACTCTCCATCTGTCCACTCCCTGTCTCACTATCCATCTCACCCCTGCCTTCCTCACTCATCTCTCTCCCTGTTTCTACTGTCTCATTCTCCATCTCCCCTGTTTCACACTTCATCTCTCCTCTGCCTTTTTCTCCTGTCTCACTCTCCATCTGTCCACTCCCTGTCTCACTATCCATCTCACCCCTGCCTTCCTCACTCATCTCTCTCCCTGTTTCTACTGTCTCATTCTCCATCTCCCCTGTTTCACACTTCATCTCTCCTCTGCCTTTTTCTCCTGTCTCACTCTCCATCTGTCCACTCCCTGTCTCACTATCCAGCTCACCCCTGCCTTCCTCACTCATCTCTCTCCCCGTTTCTACTGTCTCATTCTCCATCTCCCCTGTTTCACACTCCATCTCTCCTCTGCCTTTTTCTCCTGTCTCACTCTCCATCTGTCCACTCCCTGTCTCACTATCCATCTCACCCCTGCCTTCCTCACTCATCTCTCTCCCACTTTCTACTATCTCACTCTCCATCTCCCCTGTTTCACACTCCATCTCTACTCTGCCTTGCTCTCCTGTCTCACTCTTCATCTGTCCACTCTCGGTCTTGCTCTCCACCTCTCGTCTGGCTGTTTCACTCTCCATCTTCCCACAAACTGTCTCACTCTCCTCCTCCCCTCTCTGTGATCTGACCATCTCTGCCTCACCTGTCTCTCTCTCTTCTTTTTCATTTATCTTATCTTCTCTATCTGTGTCTTGACTGTCCATCTTCTGTGTTTCTATCTCTGTCACTGATTTGTCTGTCTCTTGTGTCACAGACAGATTCTTTTTTTCAGTCTCCAACTCTCCACTATCTGTCGCACCCATGTCTTGCTTGATCTCACTGCTGTCCGGTTCTCTCCGTGCTGTCTCAGTTTCTGTCTTTGGCTGTTTTATTTCTTCAGCTTCCCTCTGTACTGTATCTGTGTCTTCTTTTCCCCAGTCAGTCTTATCCTTCTCTCTGCTGTTGTTTTCGGTCTCCATCTCTGTTTCCCCCATTTCTCTTTGAGGTTTGTTGGTCACTGTCAGACCTGCCTCTTGATCTGGCATTTCTATATTTGACTCTCTTCTTTCTGTTTTGAGTCTCTCTTCATCGGTTGCTTCTTTTTTTAGGTCTATTTTGTCTGTCTTGTCTGTTTCACACTGTGTATTCTCTCCTTCACTTTCTGCTTCTAGTTGAGATTTTCTGGTCTCTGTTTCTTCTCCCTTTGAATTTGCCTCTTGTGGTTCTGTCTTTCTTTGATCACTTGCATTTCCTCTCGCTTTGTCTTCTCTCTTTGTATTGGTCTCATTTGTCGTCGCCTCTCCCTTCTCAATCTCTCTCTCCTCTCCATCTTCAGTTGCTGTTTTGGTCTCTCTCTCCCCTCGGGATTCAGCAGAGCTGCTGTTGCTGAGCTCTCCCATTTCTCCTGGTGTCTTTCCATCCTGCAGGAACTCTGCCGCTTCTGGTGTGGGTTTGGAGTGATCAATTATCACGCTGTCCTTTCCCGCCTTCCACAGTTTATATCGCTCTGGCTGGAACTTTCGCACAAACACGTCCATGGAGATCTTCACCATATCTTTACGGCACAAACACTGTGACAGGAAAGAAGAAAACAAAACACCAGCAATCACTCTATATAGCTGTTCAGAAATCTATACATTCTTGTATTGCCCAAGATGTTTTTCACGTATGTGACCAGACAGTCTAACTGCCATATGATTTCAACAGAGCAGTGCGCCTCTGCATGGCTATTTGTGCCTATATAAACTTCTGTGAATCTACAATAAATACTTAAGCATCAAGCAACCACTGGTGGTCATATTTACGCAGATATATAGAACATTCGAAAGGGTTCACAAACTTTCAAGCACCACTGTATGTCACCAAACACTTAATCAAATTATTAAAAATAAGGATGCGAGCCAGACTCAAACAATATTTTTACGTGTGATGCAAAAAGCGCAGATGACCACAAGCTTCACTGACGACATGGTGACTATTTGTCGCCAACACAATGTGCTACATCAAAGACTTTATCAGGAGAGAATATCTATGGCTACAATAACTATGGTCACCTCTTTCCAGGAAATTTATAATCTCGTTTGTTTCCCTTATTCTGTATTAATGGACTTAACTAGATAATTCGGTCATCATAAAGTATTACATCGAGTTAGTTACTGGTTTTTTTTTGCTGTCAATTAGGTTTTCCCAGAGAACCAAAACATAGGACTGGGCCCATGCTCAACCCCGATTATTATATTCTGTTTGAGGCTTAGCAAATGCCACTCCCATAACTACAATTACCTAGCTTAAGCAACATGACCTGACAGGCAGAGTAGCTAGTTAGCTAGCTATTGAGATATATTTGCAACTTTATGTTTAGCTATAAAAATTATCCTTGTTTAAAAAGTTGTGTTTGTATCCAAGCAAAGATCACAGGCTATTGAAGGCAGGTCACTGAATTCACAGGTCACTGCCCTCTCGATTACGTCTCATGTTGACTGTAATTCTGCACACGTAACCCTTTCGGCTATGAACTTATCTCCTTTGAATTCTACAGTAACTACAATAAAACTCATGAAGTGTAAATCGTTTTGAAAGTGTGGAATTCAAGTCTGACCCTGGGAGATTATGTAGTTGAAGTAATTTATAGCTATAACTAGTATATTGATATCCTTATCATTAGACATTAACATATATTCTTTATGCTCGGTCTGATATAAAATGACTCTTGGCTCATAGTTTCAGTCAGTCAGAGGGGGATGGTTTTTCACTGCTGTGTTTTGGTTCCTGTCAAAGTTTCTTTTTAATTAACTCTATTTTAGGAATTTTCATTCTTGGCCACTGCAGCACTTTGCCAGCTCACTAAGGGTTAAATTCTTAAGCAGCTTTGAGACAATCTCTATCCCTGGGTCTATCCCTGCGGTCTAGCTTAGGTTTTTTGTTCAGTGTGAGTCTAAAGTAAACGTATGTTGAAAACACAAACATGTCTGCTCTAAATATTCAACAGAACAGTCTTGCATATCTCGGTCCTCAATTTCTCACAGAATTGAAGAACCTTGTTAAACTACACTAACACAGACTGATTAATGACTTGTCCAGCCTTCAGAATCAGCAGTTGGGCAAATTTCTCAAGTTATATACTACAACCCCAATTCCAAAAACACTGATGCTGTGTAAAATGTAAGTAAATATCAACAGAATGCAATGATTTGCAAATCTCATAAACACATGTTATTTACAATAGAACATAGAAAACATATCAAATGTTACAACTGAGTAAATGTATCGTTTTAAGAAAAAAAAAAGTTATGGTAATTTTGAATTTGATGGCCACAACACATCTCAAAAGTTGGGATGGCGACAACAAATGGCTGGAAAAGTAAGTGTTACTAAAAAGAAACAGCTGGAGGTTAATTGGCAGCAGGTCAGTAACATGATTGGGTATAAAAAAAACTATGTTAGAGAGGCAGAGTCTCTCAGAAGGAAAGATGGGCAGAGGGTCACCAATCCATCGAAAAACTGCATCTACAATTTGTGGAACAATATGTTTCAGAATAATATTCCTCAATGTAAAATTGAGAAGACTATGAATCTCATCATCTATGTTACATAATATCAAAAGATTGCGAGAAACTGGAGAAATCTCTGTGCGCTAGGGACAAGGGTGAAAATCAATATTACATGCCCATGATCTTTGGGCCCTCAGGCAGCACTGCATTAAAACAGGTATGATTCTGTAATGGAAATCACTGCATGGGCTTAGAAACACATTCAGAACTCATTGTCTGTGAAACAGGGAAGTGGTAGCTCAGCAGTTAAGACCTTGGATTTCTGATCGGAAGGTCATGAGTTCAAATCCCAGCTCTGCCAAGCTGCCACTGTTGGGCCCTTGAGCCTCATCTGCTCAGTCATACAAATGAGATAATTGTAAATCGCTCTGGATAAGGGCATGTGCCAAATGCTGTAATGTAATGTAAGGAAACCATGGACGCTGTGTCCTCTAAACTAAAGAGGGGACTAAAGAGGAGAGGGACCACCTGGCTTTTTATCAGTGCTCAGTTCAAAATCCTGCGTCTCTGATTGTACGAGAGTGCATTAGTGGCTATGGAATGGGCATCTTGCGCATCTGGAAAGGCACCATCAATTTAGATGCACCATTTAGAGCAACACATACTTCCATCCAGATTCCATCCCATCCATGACTCTGCCTCTCTAAGATGCTCTTTTTATACCCAACCATGTTACTGACCTTTTGCCAATTAACCCAATTAGTTCTAAAATATTCCTCCAGTTGTTGTTTTTTTAGTAACACTTACTTTTCTATCGTTTTGTTGCCCTGTCGCAACTTTTTTGAGACATTTTGCGGTCATCAAATTCAAAATTACCTTATTTTTTCCTTAAAATGGTACAGTTCCTCAGTTTAAACATTTGATATGTTTTCTATGTTCTATTGTGAATAACATCTGGGTTTATGAGATTTGCAAATCATTGATCGTGGCACGTATGTACTTTATATGACATCCTAGACAGGATTTCGCGAAGAAAACGAATTGGTGAAATTACAGTGGCGCGAAATTGTTTGCACAGACAATCTCAGTGATGTTTGTTGGTCCAAACAAAACATAATGAACTTTTTCACACTATCTGTTGTTACCCAGATGAGAATGGGGTCCCTTCTGAGTCTGGTTCCGCTCAAGGTTTCTTCCTCTTAACATTTTAGGGAGTTTTTCCTCTCCATCATCATTACCGTCTCACTCAATAGGGATAAATTCACACACTTCAAATCTTTATCCTGTGTTTATATGTTTCTGTAAAGCTGCTTTGAGAAAATGTCCATTGTAAAAATCGCTGTACAAATAAAATTGAATTGCATTTTGATTTTATTTACATTTTACACAGCGTCCCAACTTTTTTGGAATTAGGGTTGTACTAAACTGAAAATGTAAACCTCTTCATTAATCATTCGAAAGTGCCTAGTGCTGAAAGCTTAACCAATGCAACTGAAGAAAGCAACAGTTGCTAAGGCGTGATTGGAGGCCCATGCAAATAAGTTGCAGGATGACCTGGGTCTGGTCACGGTGTGAAGGTTTAATATCAGCGTATCCTCACACTTACTAATGCAGCCTGCTTGCCATAGTCGATCCAGCGCTGAGTGGCGAAATTTGTAGACTCTGCACAGTTGAATCCATGATTGAAGCCAGCGTGATAGGCGTAGGGGAAGGTCACAATAAACTGACCTGCTTCCTGTGCAACCTGAAAGAAACAAGATATAAGACTTTAGACTTGTGTCTCAAACACTAGAATTAATTTTTTTTTACCTGAATCGCAGTTACTTTATTTTCAAACATTAATAGAGTTATTCTGTATGAAACATACCTCAGAATTAATACATGGCAGCTACCAGTGAGTGCGTTCACAAAAGGGTACATTCCTACATCATACTTAGTTGGATTATCTCGAACATATGTACAGTGCATTCGGAAAGTATTCACAGCGCTTCACTTTTTCCATATTTTGTTATGTTACAGCCTTATTCCAAACTGGATTAAATTCATTATTTTCCTCAAAATTCTACAAACAATACCCCATAATGACAACATGAAAGAAGTTTGTTTGGTTTTTATTTTTAATATATTTGCAAAGATTTCAAACAAAGCAGTTGTACATAAGTATTCACAGCCTTTGTCATGACACTCAAAATTGAGCTCAGGTGCATCCTGTTTCCACTGATCATCCTTGAGATGTTTCTACAACTTGATTGGAGTCCACCTGTGGTAAATTCAGTTGATTGGACATGATTTGGACAAACACCTGTCTATATAAGGTCCCACAGTTAACAATGCATGTCAGAGCACAAACCAAGCCATGAAGTCCAAGGAACTGTCTGGAGACCCCCGAGACAGGATTATATCGAGGCACAGATACATTTCTGCCGCATTTAAGATCCCAATGAGCACAGTGGCTGGAACCAGCCGGACTCTTCCTAGAGCTGGCCACCCGGCCAAACTGAGCGATCAGGAGAGAAGGGCCTTAGTCAGGGAGGTGATCAAAAACCTGATGGTCACTCTGACAGAGGTCCAGTGTGTCTCTGTGGAGACAGAACCTTCCAGAAGAACAACCATCTCTGTAGCACTCCATCAATCAGGCCTGTATGGTAGAGTGGCCAGACGAAAGTCACTCCTCAGTAAAAGGCACATGACAGCCTAAATGGAGTTTGCCAAAAAGGCACCTGAAGGACTCTCAGACCATGACCAAGTCAAAGATTGAACTCTTTGTCCTGAATGGCAAGCGTCATGTCTGGAGGAAACCAGGCACCACTCATCACCTGGCAAATACCATCCCTACAGTGAAGCATGGTGGTGGAAGCATTGTGCTGTGGGGATGTTTTTCAGTGGCAGGAACTGGGAGACTAGTCAGGATCAAGGGAAAGATTAATGCAGCAATGTACAGAAAACTTGCTCCAGAGCGCTCTGGACCTCAGACTGGGGCGAAGGTTCATCTTCCAACAGGGCAAGACACCAAGCACACAGCCAAGATAACAAGGGAGTGGCTACAGGACAACTCTGTGCATGTCCTTGAGTGGCCCAGTCAGAGCCCAGACTTGAACCTGATTGAACATCTCTGGAGAGATCTGAAAATGGCTGTGCATCGACGTTCCCCATCCAACCTGATGGAGCTTGAGAAGTCCTGCAAAGAATAATGGGAGAAACTGCACAAAAATAGGTGTGCCAAGATTGTAGCATCATTCTCAAAAAGACTTTTTGGCTGTAATTGGTGCCAAAGGTGTTTCAACACAGTATTGAGCAAAAGCTGTGAATACTTATGTACATGTGCTTTTTTTTTTAAAAATAAATTTGCAAAGATTTCAAACAAACCTCTTTCACGTTGTCATTATGGGGTATTGTTTGTAAAATTTTAAATAAGGCTGTAACATAACAAAATGTGGGAAATATGAAGCGCTGTGAATACTTTCAGGATGCACTGTAGGTCAAGTGTTTTGAGTCTATGTGGTGAATCTTGGACGCTAATTAGGCATTTAGCAAACAAGCTATTTTTACAAATCACTTATTTTGTTGTAGCTAACTACTAAATCTAATGTTCTTTTCTTCATGATGCAGTATCTCTGCACACTGTACTGAGCAGGCGTGATTGACATCCCTCTCTAACATACTTTCAGCCTGCTATTCTACTTTAGCAGCACTACAAATGATGGCAGAAGTAGGGAGAAATGGAATTGCTTAATCTTATTTGAATATAGGCGTTATCTCTGTAGGCTAGTCATGTCAATATAATTTTTGATTGCTAGTTTGCTGATGAATATCGCATTTCATTTCCTTGGGTCTTTGCAACATCAAACATATTTAACACACTCCATGTTCCACAAAATACAAATCAGAGAGTTCTCTGATAGTTGGGGGATGCATTAACGTCACAAACGTTTTGAAGTCATTATAAGAGCTATTTCTGACTATATATTCACAAACGTTTTCTCTTCTCGGTTTACTTTTCACCCCAAATACATGGAATCATTTTTCATACCACAAACATCAGTTGACTGAATGATGTAGCTACCAGCAACCAAAAAACCCGCAAGGCACAATTGTACACACATTCACGCACTAGGCACAATCTGCAAGTTTCCTCACCAAGTCCAAAAATATGGGTGCTTCATCGTGAAAATGAAAACTCTGTGCACGGCGGTGGTGGGATTTGAACCCCCAACCCTAGGTGTGAGGCAAATGCGCGAACCATGCACGTCACACAATTTTAATATTAATTGAACAGACCCTATAGCCAGCTGATTTTTTGGTGTATTTTGTGACATTATCTCATTTGAATTAGAAAAATGCAAATATAAAATGCATGTAAATAAATTCATGCATTTATGTAAATAATTCCCTTTGTCTGTTTTTTTTTGTTCTTTGGCTGTCTATCTTCACTTGAGAACAGACGTTAACAAAAAAACGAATTCAAATTGGAATTATTTACATAAAAGCAGCTCCAGCCACTCTTCCTGTCAGTGCATGAACGAGTGATGTTCGTGTCTGCAATTATGACTTTTCTATAAAGAAAAAAAAACAAACAAACATGCCATTGCTTACACAAACTAAATGTGAACTACACTGAAAGTTTAGATTTAGCATTTCCAGCAGTGTTTCTTCAATTAAAATGTGTTGTCAAATCCGGAAATGTTTGAGTGGTATACATTTTTTTTTTAAAAAGCCATTAGTTTTGCTGTTGCCAGTAGTAACTGATAGTTATTGAGTTAATTAAAGCAGCTGTAAGCAAAACACAAACCAACCTTCTCAAGAGGGATGCCATACTTTCTTAGTATTGATGGGGAAATCAAAGTCATTTTGTGTCGCAAGAAGGCTTCACAACTTTGCGCACTTCCAGGAAAAAAGCCTGCAAAGCACAAACAGATAAACAAATCAGTATGCCCAAACAGTCTCACAACTGCCAGACAGAACAAGTGGAATCCTGGGATTCATAGGAAAAGTACACCAAAATATTAAAATGCAGTCATTGTTTTCTTTAGCCCAAAGATTTGGTGTCCCGGGCTTGCTTCTTTAGTTTTGCCTTGGAGCTATGATACTAACAAGGAATGAGAGCTTAAAGCAGACAGTCTATCACTGTTAAAAATGTATGTCTAAATCACCACTTCACTCTCTCAAGTAAGTTTATTCATGTGTTTTTCCCCCACTATATGCAAGCACCTTATCTTTAAAATGTTAAAACTTATACACCAATATCATCTTCATACAAACAGCAGATTTAGAAATGGAGGTGAGGCTAAAAGTTTTCCAAATGGAGATTAGTCCTGTAGCTCCAGTACAATATTAAAGAAGCAATGATAAACTATATTTTGGCTAATTGACTGCATTTGGGATTTTTTTGTTTTTATTGTAGAAATGTTCCTTTAATAGTGAATCAATTCTAATGAGAGAGAGAGAGAGAGAGAGAGAGGGAGGGAGAGAGCGGAGATCTTACATTGAACAGACATTTGAGACACTTCAGCAGAGGTAAAGCCACAAAAGAACAAAAAAAGCAGATTTATTCCTACCTTTAGCGAGACGTTCTAATCGCTTCCCATGTTCTGGAGGCACAACGTACCTGCACAGGTGTACACACAGATACTTAGTAGGTATCTATTTGCCTCTTAAATACAACACATAAAAAGCTCTAGGAACTTCAGTAATTTGAGCACATCATCTTAATGGAGATATAGGATTGTGATTACTATTCTGTTCTATCACAGTAAAACCAACTAGGCTGTTTAATAGACTAAGCAGCATTCAACAGCATTCAGTATTTGATAAAATGTCAAATATTTGTCTCAAGTCAAAGCTAACAAGGTTTATAAAAAAATAAAAATAAAGGAAGTCAAAAAGTTCAGGTTGTCTTATAGATCACTTCTTTACAAAAGACAGCACAACTAAAAGAAAGGCTCAAGCAGAGCCAGAGTTTTCCTGCTATCAGCCTACTTTAAATACAGGTAAGGGTGTTGATTAAATTTTTCTCTTATCTAATTTTTTCCCTATTATTAGTTCCATGTTACATACGAATGCACTCACTGTCAATAATAAGGGGTCTAGAGTCCATTAACATTGATTAAATGAGAAAATTCATTACTGTGGTTTTTTTAATCCTTAAGAATGTATAGAAATAAGAAATTATGAAAATCCTCTGAACGTCCTGTTCACACAGAATTGAGAAGTCAGTCAGCATGTGTCAATCTGTACAGGATTTTGATGACTTCACATAATGTGTCTTCTAATCTGAGGTAATTTAAAAAAACTGCAAGCTCCTATTAATATTATGGCATTTGCTTGATTTTGCTCGATCGCAAAAATCACAAAATCCTGTATGGACCGATGTGTTGTGTCATCCTCAGTACTGCTTTCAGTCAACAAAAAACACTGTTCTGTGCTTGTATTTGTGAAGAAATATGTCTTGTTGGAAAATGTTCTTGTTAAGAACACGTCACGTTAGTGTATTAATGTAGACTAATGGAGGTGACTAAATTAATGCTGTACCAGGACTTGGATTCTCCAAAGTGCAGATAGTTGATACTGTAGAGATCCATGTCCTCAGTGTGCCAGGCAAACGTACTCTTCCACATCCCGAAGTACAGATACGGTGTGTTCACCCCTTTAATCTCGATGTCACTCTCTCTCTCCACTGTCTCCAGAATAGTGTTCAGATGCCCGATGTTCCACTCGTTTACGTCCTGCACAGAAATGTACAATGACTCACACACATGTACGAGGCACAGCCAGTAGGGAGTCTGTGCATCATGAACCGTATTCTAATTATTATATCTGCATCCTCAATTTATTAAACATTATATTACATTAGATGTTGTTTTTCATTGACCCACCCTCTATTTCCAAAACACAGAGACTACAGATTCCTGTACAAAGACACTTATTATATACCTGTGATAACTCAGTCTGCATAAATGCCATGCTTAATATTTTCTAATAAATATTTTAAGTCAAACTGTGTTTACAATTAACATTTGAAGAACCAACAAGTCATAAAATATGACTAAGGAACTGTCTTATTTTTACTCTAAAGTTTACACATGTCCTATGTGCACCCATTGATCATTTTATTTTCTTGCAATTTCATACTGCTCATTCATAATAGATGTCTAGTCTGTAAAAACTGGTATAAAGAATGGTTACTCACTGGATCGTAGAGAGTTCCGTTGACATCCGCTCCATAGAGTGGAGGATTAAATGTGAGATTCTTCCAGTATTTCCTCTCCAGTTCATCAAAATCTACATACCGGGGGTTGCAGAACCTGTGACAAAAGAGTCAGTGAACAGCTGATTGGAGGAAAGAAGACTCTTAAAGAAGATAAATTGGAATATGAATTAGAGATGGTATCAGAATTGTGATAAATAACCCCTAGGTGATTATAATAACCTAACTGTAAACTGTCTGTAATAAAAGAAAATCCAGGGCAACTGAGAAATAATCAAAGTTTATAAAAGTACCGGAGACAAATAACCACCATTATTTATCCGAGGTAAATGACGACAGCGTGATCGAGACGTCCGAGGTAAATGACGACAGCGTGATCGAGACGTCCGAGGTAAATGACGACAGCAGGATCTAGAGGTCCGAGGTAAATGACGACAGCGTGATCGAGACGTCCGAGGTAAATGACGACAGCAGGATCTAGAGGTCCGAGATAAATGACGACCGCGTGATCGAGACGTCCGAGATAAATGACGACCGCGTGATCGAGACGTCCGAGATAAATGACGACCGCGTGATCGAGACGTCCGAGGTAAATGACGACCCCGTGATCGAGACGTCCGAGGTACAGTGGTGTGAAAAAGTGTTTGCCCCCTTCCTCATTTCCTGTTCCTTTGCATGTTTGTCACACTTAAG
>JAFFST010002945.1:4222-17892 GCA_022414735.1 Noturus placidus | reverse complement strand
TGTGAGTGTGCACTTGTAAGTCGCTTTGGATAAAAGCGTCTGCTAAATGAATAAATGTAAATGTAAATGTAAGAAGAGTTAAAGGAGAATGTCCTACTACAGCAGTAACTACAACATTATAACACTAGGAATTTAGTAAGAAATGTTAACAATAATACAAGAATAACTTTTTTTTTTTTTAATTTTGCGTTAACATGCACTCCCTTACTGCACTTTAGTTGGAATAATTATTAAGCATCATATATGTTTATGACATGTTTAAACATGGGTTATCTGCTTATACTAATATTAACTCAATTAAGTGACGCAAGTCGAAAGTCTTCAAAACTCAAATTAATTACACAAACAAACGACGAGGAACGGAATAATTGTGTTAATGAATACATTCATGGAGTGCTCCGTTAAATTCCAGCCATTAACAAATGCTGTCATTTAACTGTCAAGGAAAGTAGCTAGCATGCGTGCTAACAACGCCATCGCAGACCTAATAAGCCCCGCCCTTTTCTCATGATAGGACAAAATTCCGGTTAACGCGATACTCCTCTGCATCTGATTGGTCCAATTTCAAGTCCATCAAATCCAAGTTTAATTCCCGGATAAACTCATCATGGTTAGCTGACTGACTTTAACAAACTTTAAGTTCCGAGAAACAAATTAACTAGTAACTGATAAGTTAAGTTACTTTAGCATGCTTCAGTATTCCGTAGGGACGCTTAAACAACTTGTACCGTAGTTTTTTTATAAACCTCATACACTTAACAGTTACGACAGAAAACAGTACTACTGCAATGCTAGTTCGGCTAGCTAGCTAGCAAAACAATGCAGTGTCCATATTTGAGATAGCTCGTGCACGTCTGTGGAAAAACTAAACTTTCTCAAAAGGGAAAAATGTACATGCTCTTACGTGTTTTCGACACTTAGCGGCACGTCGCTTTGACCAAATTCTCCAAACGAACACGGTGGTTGGGTTCACAACGGTTGGAAAAGATTGTCCTCCATTATTGTGACACGCGCACGCGCACTGTGGAGTTGTTTACAAAGATGGAAGAAGGCGTTCCCCCATGCTTTCCCATCGCAATGTTGTGCTTCTTCTCCACCGCGTCTCCGGCGTGGACACGCCCACAGCAAACCCTCTGCTGTGTGATTGGTCAGGAAAAACGACCCGGGTCCGATTACATCTGTATTTATTATTATTCATCATACAGTTTTATCCAAACTATCTTACAAAGAGGAACAAAGTATCAAGGTGCAATGAGCTGAACAGATGAAGATTAGAGGCTTTCCTCAAGGGCCCACTGTTACTGTGGAGAAAATAGTTTGTTGTGTACTATTATTTGCTTGTATTTTTCTCATTTGTAAGTCGCTTTGGATAAAAGCATCTGCTAAGTGAATAAATGTAAATGTATTATTATAATGATAATGAGTCTTTATTGATCACATATACATTACAGCACAGTGAAATGATTTTCTTCACATTCCCCAGCATGTTAGGAAGTTGGGGTCAGTGCGCAGAGTCAGCAATTATACAGCACCCCTGGAGTAGAGAGGATTAAGGGCCTTGCTCAAGGGCCCAACGGTGGCAGCTTGGCAGTGCTGACCTTCAGACCTGAACCACAGACCTTCCGATCAGTAACCCAGTGCCTTAACCAGAGTTACCCCATTATTATTATTATTATTATTATTATTATTATTATTTAATCTTGCACTATTTGAAATGATGTGATATTTGTAAAGATCCTCACTTATATTAGCTTGCCTACGATGTTGCAACTGTAATAAATAAAATAAAATAAATAAATAGCAGTGGTAATTTCGATTCATCCCAGTAATTCGAATCTTTTGATTCCGTTCACCAAAAAGATTGGTTCAGTGGCCCTTTCCATAAATTACATCATTACATCAGTAGGTGGCATCAGTGAGTGGCTTTTTATTTATTTATTTATTTTAGATTTTGTGAGTTCACACTGTATTATTTTTGCCACGATTTGGTCATCTAAGACAAATTTTGGGACTCCTAAAAGAGTCCTATAATCCTAGGCCGGAGGTCTTCAACAGGGGGTCCGCAACCCCTAGGGCAGGGGTCGGCAACCCGCGGCTCCGGAGCCGCATGCGGCTCTTTCATCCTTCTGATGCGGCTCCCAGTGTTTTCTTTACTGTGGGAAACGGGTCCAAATGGCTCTTTGAGTGGTACAGGTTGCCGACCCCTGCCCTAGGGGGTCCGCGGAGGTACTGCATGGGGGTCGCGAAAGTATTGGTTGATTAGACATTTTTTTTTATATATTCCCCCTGCAATTTTTTCCATTAATTGAAATGTCTTTAAATACACATTAACATGAATTCAACACACTGTAGTAAATAGATAAATGGAGGCAGAAGATGTCTTTCAGTCATCAATGCACACATTCAGCGACACACAGGAGCTCTTTCAAGCTGGGCACCGGTTCATTCACAACACCTGTCCCATCAACGACGAATCAGAATCAAAATCAGAAATACTTTAATAATCCCAGGGCGAAATTACTTTCGTTACATTACTCTATATGTAATAGACATTACTTATATATATATATATATACATATATTCCGGTCAGTGTGGAACACAGAGACGGTCTGTAATGTCCCTGTGCAGCTATGTCTCAGTGAATCAGATGAACTCCAGGTACTCTGCTGGACTCCACGTTAATGCCGTTAGTCGTTTATCTTGTTGCTAAGGAGACCGTACATTCACCATAACAACAGAGGAGAGACTCTGTTTCAATCTTCTCCTTCTCTATAAAGCCGTCCCGTCTCCACCCTCCTGTCTTCCCCCCGATGTTGCTTCCCTCCTCTGCATCCCTGGTGTGTTTTCTCCAGAGTTCAGGTGGCCAATTAGCGGCTCTGTCCCCTGTACTGGCCGGCATTAGTGCCATCACCCGGCATTAGTTCCATCAGCTGTTCTCTGTTCACGCTGGCTCTGTCAGGTTCCCTGTGATTGGCCGAGAGCCCATTCTTATTATACTAGCAGCTAATGCGTATGTTTGGATAAAAAAAAAATAAAAAATGGATCGTTTTGTAACACGACAAAAAAAAAAACAACAAGTACAAATGAGATAGGCCTACCCTCCACCTCAGAAACCGCAGGTAAAAGTGACGATGTAGGCCTGCCTGTTGTAGGCCCCGTAGCTTTAACGGGTAAGCATAAAAGAGAGAAGACCCGAAAATATACAGACAATTATCTGAAGTTTGGGTTTACCTTCAAGCAGACAGATGACATTGAATTTTCAATGTGTGTCATTTGTTCTAATGTGCCGTCAAACGAGTCTATGAAGCCATCAAAGCTGCAGCGTCACTTGGAGACAACCCACAGCCACTTATAAGACAAACCCTTTGAATACTTCCAAACTTGTCTCAAATCCCTCCAAGGCCAACAGACATTGATGAAAAAATCAGCCAAAGTTGGTGAGATAGCTTTGAAATGCTCTTATCAAGTTGCTCTTCGGATAGACCAAAAGAAACAGCCATACACACTTGGAGAGGATTTAATATGGCCTTCAGCAACTGACATATGTAAAACAATGTATGGGAATGATATTGACATTAATAAACTGAAAACTGTTCCATTGTCGGACACAGCCATTGCTCGCCATATTAACGAGATGGCATCAGATGTGAGGGTGCAACTGATAGAGAAGCTGAGATTGGCTGATGCATTTGCATTACAGCTGGATGAATCAACGGATGTGTCAAAGGACGCGCAGCTTCTGGCGTTTGTGCGCTTTGTGGATCAGAATGAAATGCAGGAGGAATTTTTGTTTTGTAAGCGCCTTCCTGAACGCACAACAAGTGCTGAAATCTTCAAAGTGATTGACGCTTTCTTCAGAGAAAATGACATTTCATGGGCAAAATGTGTCGCACTGTGCAAAGACGGCACAAGAGCCATGGCTGGATTAAAAAGTGGCCTAATCGCGCTTGTCAGGGATGTGGCTCCAGAGGTGATTTGGATGCACTGCATGTTGCACAGAGAGTCACTTGTCACCAAGGCCATGAGCGCTGAACTGTCTGATGTCATGGACTTGGTCGTGAAAGTTGTGAATATAGTCAAGAAGAGTGCTTTGCAAACACGACTCTTCTCTAATCTCTGCGCTGCTGAAGGAGAAGAGCACACTGGGCTACTGTACCATTCTGAGGAGGATCAGCCCATTGAACTGTCCACTGACAGCACGTTCAGAAACATATGAAACTAAACCACTAACCCAGTTTTGGATATCTTGCCAGAAAGACTTTCCACAACTGGCAGCAAAAGCAATGATGAGCCTGTTGCCCTTTGATACAACATATCTTTGTGAAAGTGGATTTTCCTCACTCACCTACCTGAAAAACAAATACAGGTCAAGACTGCAGCCTGAGGCTGATATGACAAGGTTAGACTAATATGTCCAAGGTTAGACAAGTTGTGTGCTACTCATCAGGGTCAGACATCTCATTAATGTGGGAGTATGTATGCCATCCATAGATGGTTTGAAGATTCACTGCCCATACTACATGTATGTTTAAAATTAAAACATGAATCTGTCAGTTATGTTAATAGTTCAGTATTGTATGCAATATAACATGTTTATGCATGCCAGTGGCACTAACAAGCATCACTAATTTTCATTTCCACATTTATGTTTTAAAAATGTCAATTTGAATAGCTTTTATGCATGATTACATGCAACTGACAGACATTGTTGATCTTGGCAGGTATCAGTTTATTGTGTTATGTTTATAAATGGCAGTGGCATGGCCATCCTACTCACTGTACCTCACACGTGTTTAAAATAAAAACATGAATATATGAACCTGTGTATTATTTGAGTATCTTAGTAGTGAATGCACAATAACAAGGTACATTTACACATGGCACTATAGGACCAGTTTGATATAACACAATTTCATACAATATATATAATTAGGGGATCCCCGCTCCATCAGTTTGGGGGTTCTTGGCCTGGAAAACGTTGAAGACCCCTGTCCTAGGCCATAACTTGTAGTCTTTGATCGATAGTTTGACATGTTCCTCGACAGCCAATTAACGGCCATTGTGATCAATTTTTTCCTCTGATTTAATTCTGCCAGTGTCAGAAGTCTTGAGGCACAGTCCTGTAGCATGGCTTCTCCTTCTACATGCGTCCGTTTTTCGCGTCTTGACTGTCGTGCAGTCTGACATTAATGACAACTGAGATCCTACAGTGTGACACGGCTTACAGCATGGATCATGTTCGTAGTCTGACAAGCAACAGTTGCAAACGACTATTAAAAATCACACAGTGTGCACCTGGCTTTACTCGCTGGTCCATTGACTCAACACATCGTTTAAAAACGCCTAGTTTTCAAGAAGACAGTTATAATATTACAATTGATTTCAACTGCTGTGTCCAATCCACAAAGGATGGAGGCTAGTTTTGAGAGCGTGGTCACAAATGAGGACACAATTGTAATAAAAAAAAAAACAACAACATTTTTACATATGTGTATGAAGTAGGTTTCAATGCTACAATAATGTAAAAATAACCATCAGTCATTTTCACACATTTGTGCATAGCGGATTAAACTATGAACAACACAACAACAACAACAACACATAAGGCTTGTCTTGGTGCTACACACTTTCCAAATGCACTGTTCCGCCCTCTTTCTCTTCTTACAAATCCTCATTCGTTCACCTAGTTTTTTCTTTCATTCACAAACTGAGAGTTTGTGTAATGTAATAAAGTATGACACGGCATGCTGTTACAGGAAAATAATCCATAATGGAGTGGTGTAATGCAGCCCAACTCAACTCAGATTATTTTCCTATAATAGTTCCATCCATCCATCCATCTTCAACCGCTTACTCCTTTTCAGGGTCACGGGGGAACCTGGAGTCTATCCCAGGGAGCATCGGGCACAAGGCGGGGTACACCCTGGACAGGGTGCCAGTCCATCGCAGGGCACAAACACACTCATACACACTCACACACACAGTCATACACTACGGACACTTTTTAGACACGCCAATCAGCCTACCATGCATGTCTTTGGACTGGGGGAGGAAACCGGAGTACCCGGAGGAAACCCCCGACACACGGGGAGAACATGCAAACTCCGCACACACATGGCCCTGGCGGGACTCGAACCCAGGACCCTGGAGGTGTGAGGCGGACGTCCTAGTATAATACTTTATTCCTCTTATACCACAGTGATTTGCTAACAATTACAGTTCTTAATTTAGTCATGTACAACACACGCATTTTAACAGTTTATAGTTCCATTTAATGTTGTGATACATCCATGAGACTATCCAAGTTAGTTCCTGTTATCACTTACATTATAGCACGTGTAAACAATCATTCCATCTCTTTTTTGTCTCTCTTGAAGTTAATTAGACAAAAAAAAACTAAACAAAAGAAAAAAACAGAAAAAACACAGCTTGTCATGTCATGTAAAAAAAAAAAAAGTCCTCTGTCCTAGAGTTCCTGTCCTCTGACTTCTGTGGTGGAAAACTTACTGACCTTTCCAAAGCGCTGACATCCAAGACTTTTTTCATAGATGTTAAATAAATAATTTAAATTCAATATTGCATTTTAAAAATCCATTTATTAGCCTTAGTGTAGATTGTCATGCACATCACATGCAAGTCTCTGTGAATACGCTGCTACGATAGAAACAATAACATAATAAAATGAGTGCATGAATATAAAGCTGTGATTTACCTTGTAACCGGCACTAATGTCAGAGATGCTGCTATAGAACATTAATCAGCACATTCTGAGCCCATCACAAAATTTAACAGTGCTGTGGTACAACTTTGTTAAACTAATAAAAGGGTTATTTTTAGTGTTTTATTACTGTTGCTCAGTGGGTAAGATATGTTGTGCTCAGGGCTTTTGTGTGTTAAATGATTTGAAGAACTGGAAAAGGAACATTTCTCTAAACAGTCTTCAGATTCTGAAAATGACCCACCAGGGTGCATCGTCAGCAAATGTAATCAGTCGTCTATGACATGAGTGATGTCTGCGGCTTGTTACTTTGGTTTCATGCTGAAGTTACAAGGCTAAAGTAGAAACCAAATAATGGAAGTCTGTCTCATCCAAAATCCTGTCCCTGAAAATAACGTCAGACCTATATTTCAAGGGTCTTGACATAACTCTAGTGTCTTAGTGGTAAGCACGTTTGTCTTGCACCTCTACTCTGTGTGTGCAGAGTTTGCATGTTCTCCCCAAGCTTTGGTGGTTCCTCTGGGATACTCCAGTTTCCTCCCCAATGCAAAAACATGTGTTGTAGGCTGATTGGCATTTCCAAATTGTGTGTGATTATGCACTGTGATGGGGTCGCACCCTGTTCACGGTGTCCCTCTTTGTACCCCGAGCTCCATGGGATAGGTTCCAGGCTCGCCCATGACCCTGTGTAAGATAAGCGGTACAGAAAATGGAGGGATGGATAGTACTGGCAAATTCGTTACGTAAAATTTAAGTAATTAATTACACGATGATCCTTCTCTAGCATGTGCGGATATTAAAAGATCTTATCACAACCATCTAACCCAGTTTATGAAATAAAAAGTAGGACATCATAAAAAAGCAGCATTCCTTATTTAGAGTAAAACTTCCCTCTGCTGTGTTTTTCAAACTGTCAGAGCTTGAAAATCGAGAGTTATGAAATTTCTGTATTCAGAACACGTCAGAATTCAAATTTGTCCAATATTAGGAACGTCAGAAGACGAGTCCTTATAGTGATCCAGCAAAAATATCATATCTCGCTGCATATTCTTTAAGGCTGGATCATTATCCATGTTTTTATCACAGTTGCTGTGGTGCTGTTCACTTTCTGGGGTGCTTTCTTGGTGGTTAAACAAATTTGTCATGTATCTTCAATCCGTCAGTCTTGCTGTTACATGTGTTTTGCAAACAATTGATGTTTGAGCCGTATCCGTTTTGTAAAATCCAGCAGTTCCATACACCTTTTTTTGTTTTTAGGCAACTCCTCAGCCACGCAATTCGAGGAGGAAGCATAAGCTGAGGAACCGCCTACTCTTGGTTATTATGGTTTGTTCATCAGAGAACAAGAGTCAGATTGTCAAATATAAAGTAAATTCTTGTTCATTAAAGTCCCTGTGAAGTGGTTTGAATCTTGTAGCATTATTCAACGTGTTGACAATTTCCACTGAAACAGGAAGTCAGGGCAGAACATATCGAGTGGCTCATCCCCCTTTTTAAAAGAGCCAATAGCATTTAGCTTACTTCACAGCCAGGAAACTTTTGGGTGCAACTGTTGGGTGCAGGATACTTCAGATTCTAGAGAGCATTTGATTGGATGAAAAAAATCTGATGGTGAGGCTGAAGTGCAGAATGATGTCATCAAAATTTTTAATACATATCGGTGGTAGAGAGAGATTCGCGTACATCTTCTAAATGTGAATTTTGTCATTGTTTTAGAGCACACTTAAGATAGATAGAACATAGATAACCTTAAGGATAGCATTCATACTAAAATTCACAAAATCTCCATTTTGATTTCATGGGGACTTTAAACATGTCATGTCTGACATGTCAATTTCTCTCTGAAATATTTCATATAGTATTTATATACTCTGAGACACAGCCATTGAGCATGTTAAATATTGTGGCTGTATCCAAAATAAGACATATTTCTAGAGGTGGAGAACGAGAAGGCTCACAGTAATCCTACTGGACAGTAAAATGCTGTCTCAAGAAAGCTTTAAAGCACACACACATACACACACACACATACACACACACACACACACACACACACACACACACACACACACCTGTGGAACATGAGGAACTGTAATGAATTTTCCTGGTTACACAATTGCACAATTTGACCATGTAGTATTAGAACATTTACAGAAGGGATTTATTAATTTATCTGTTGTTACCCAGATGAGGATGGGTTCCCTTTTGAGTCTGGTTCCTCTCAATGTTTCTTCCTCATATCATCTCAGGGAGTTTTTCCCTCGCCACAGTCACTTCTAGCTTGTTCATTAGGGATAAATTCATACGTTTAAAATCTATATCCTGAATTTACATATTTCTGTAAAGCTGCTATGGGATAATGTCCATTGTTAAAAGTGATATACAAATAAAACTGAACTGAATTGAATATGTATGTATGTTTGCATTGTAGTGGTCACGAGGCGTTATTTTACACTACACCACCCAGGCACAAGAAGAGTCACAACCAACAATATACAAAACCCAATTATTCAACTTTATTAACATCAAGGTATTTGGAACATATTTCCTCTCTTTGTCTTCTGGTTTATTAACAAATAGAAAACAAACGGCATGTCCAACAGCTCGAACGAATCTTCTAACTCCTCGAAGCAAACGCTGAGTGGTCCAGTGTGTTTAAATCCACCTCCCTTTTAGCATTCAGAGAAGGGAAGCGCTCGAGTTTCTCTAGCCGGTGATTCTTCTTGCAATATTGTCCATCTGAGCCACAGTGACATATGATCACATGATGATTACGGTATGTGAAAATACCATGTGTAGGGACTTCAGGATCAGTAGATTCAGCCGACTGTTCCATGCGATGTCTTATAATCGACCTCGAAATGATCCTTATAACAGCACAGTATGAAACATTGTATTACCCTGCTAATATTTTGCACACTCTAAGACATACGGAACATAGCGTCATGTCTTGCTGAAAATATCTTGTTTATTATGTGTTGTATTAATTGTGCTGTACTTCTTTGTTTTGTATGACTGCATTCGGTGTGTGTGTGTGTGTGTGTGTGGCTCTGTATGTAGTGAAGACATCATGTTAGACTTACACATGGGTAGAAGCATCATTTCAATTGTGATGCTCTGTTCAGAAGCCTCATTGATATCTTGTATATTTTTTAACTGTAAAGGTTTTAAAGGTATAGTCGGCGATTTTTGGAGAATTAGTGAAATAAGGACATTCCCTACCCAGTGGAGGTTTTGTGCTCATTATAATACTAGCGTGACCTCTAACAGTCACTCCCCGGATTACTTCCTGGTTTTAGCATACGTATATAAAAAGTTCATGGACATTTACTCATTGCGAAGTCTTGCCTTTTTGTACAACTGTGCAAGTTCAGAACCTTGTTTGTTCTGCTTGGTTGTATCATGGTTGAGCCATTGCCTTGAATATTTATGTTTATGACCAGTTGTGCTTTGATCTTTTTGCCTGCCTATATGTTTTGGATTTTGGATTTAATTTCTGCTCTGTTGGCCACAACTTTGTGAGAATAAATCTTTAACAGTGAGCTAGCTCTACCTGTTGTGAAACTTAAAATTCAAACAAACACAACCCATCTGCTAAAGTATTCCCTTCAAAGTATTTTATAGGCAGCTGCTTGGATGTGAGAAGGGCTTCGACAAATATTACAAAAACGTGTTTTGACTTTTAAAAAATCGCTGACTAGAACGGTCTAGAACTCCGTTTTGGTCTAGCTTCCTGCAAACCCGCAGTTTATACACTGTCTCATTCCCAGATCTCATGTATCACTGTTCACTGACTCTGGATTCACATTATTTAATATCATATTGAACAACTGTGAATAACTGGTTCGAAAAAGTTGCCAGAAGCTGAAAAGGTGTACAGAAGTTCTTCCCTTCCCCCGCTGTTTAATCGCAGTCTCATTAAACTCAACATAATGATATTAACAAAGAAATGATCAGCAGCTCAGTGTATTCCGGTCGTGTTAAAATCCACGCCCACGTATTAAACATAGAAGACCATATGGTGATAACAATAACATCAAATAATAAATGATTAATTTAAAATATGTATATAAAAAATAAAAAGGATAAAAAAAGGAATAAAAATAAACCCATTACAGATACCAGTATAAATGACAACAATTACATATTTTTTGTTGTATATTGTACGGTCATAATAATTAATAATAATAATAATAATAATAATAATGGTAATGATGATTAATATGACAACAATGATTAAAAGTAAAATTAGTAAGATTTTCAGTCTCAGCAGGATTCAGAGATATTATTATGCTATAACATGTTTTATAGTAATATTGACACCAGAGTGGCACTTTTGTGTTCGGAAAGAGGAATGGATACAGGACTAGAAGGAGTTTTAAGCACCCTGCTTACCATTCACATTTTCCTGTACTTTCTCTTCTCTCTCACTCCTTCCTCTCTCTTTCTCTCTCACTTTCTCTCTCGCTCTCTATGACCCCCTAAACTGAATCGGTGGAGTGTGTATTGTAGCTCAGAATGATCTGCCTGCTCTCCTGAGAGGTGTTTCAGGGCTTTCCGGAGGTTTTCAGATAAGCGGTTATGTTGCATAGTGATCAAAGCTGCCCAGGTACTCAAGAGCTGCTCGGTAGCACAGCTGATACTGGTCCTGCAAACACACACACGTAGATATTTCAGATCTATGTTAGAGGAAGCGCTGGTATTCTTATCAGCGGAGGTTTCACCAAATAAGCACAACGTAAAAAAATGGAAACGTTATTGTGTTTAGATAAATGTCTCCTTGTGTTTCAGCCTGATTGACAATGCCAAGTGCTCATTTTCATGAAATAATTCTGGAGTCAACCCACATATGTGTGTCTGGGTCAGGAACTTGAACACAGGGATATATTTCTTAGAACTTATGCAACATGGATTTCACTGTCCTTACCTCGGTCTGTACCATGGCTGGCCTCTGAGTGCGCAGTGTTTTGATGGTTTGGAACAGATCCACCACTCCCTCATATCTCATCCTCTCCAGAACAATACTCAGAGTGATGAACACTCCTGTACGACCCACACCGGCACTGTAGAATGCAAGTGTTGGTCAATACACTCACTTACTCACACAGACACCTACTGTACACACACACACACACACACACACACACACACACATATATATATACACACACACACACCTGCAGTGAACAGTAATTGGTCCATCCTGGCCAAACTGCTCCTTGGTTTTGTGCACCTGGCCAATAAAATCAATAAATCCCTCCCCTGTCTTTGGCACACCCTGCTCTGGCCAATCAGTGAACTGGAACTGACGGATGGTCCTGGACTGGCCATCCTGAGAGAAAATGGGGAGAGTTATACACACATACTAGATGTTAACTGGACTGTAAACCCCCACATAACCTGTTAATGTAACTCATAAAACTCACTCAAACAGTGCCCCAATCAGGACTTTTATGACAACTCGAAATCAAACCTCATTTAGAACAACTTGTAGAACTGCACAATGAATCTGAGCTTCAATCTGAACTCCAATCTCAACTCCAATGGGAACTTCAATATGAAGTCTAATCTGCAATTCAATAAGAACTCCAATCTGAACTCCAATCTGAACTATAATATTACCTTAAATATGAACTCCAATCTGAATGCAAATCTGAATTCTAATATAAACTTTATTCTGAACTGCAGTATGAAGTCTATAAACTTTAATCTGAACTTCAATATGATCTCTAATCTGAACTCCAACACTAACTCAACTGAACTCCAATATGAAATCTAATCTGAACTCCAATATGATCTCTAATCTGAACTCCAACACTAACTCAACCGAACTCCAATATGAAATTTAATCTGAACTCCAACACTAACTCAACTGAACTCCAATATGAAATCTAATCTGAACTCCAATATGAACTTTAATCTGAACTCTAATATGATCTCTAATCTGAACTCCAACACTAACTCAACTGAACTCCAATATGAAATCTAATCTGAACTCCAATATGATCTCTAATCTGAACTCCAACACTAACTCAACTGAACTCCAATATGAAATTTAATCTGAACTCCAACACTAACTCAACTGAACTCCAATATGAAATCTAATCTGAACTGCAATATGAAATCTAATCTGAACTCCAACACTAATTCAACTGAACTCCAATATGAAATCTAATCTGAACTCCAACATTAATTCAACTGAACTCCAATATGAAATCTAATCTGAACTCCAATATGAACTGGAGTATGAACTCTAATATGAACTTTAATCTGAACTCTAAAATGATCTCTAATCTGAACTCCAATATGAACTCCATTATGAAGACCGTTCCAAAAATTGCTCAACTAAGCATTATTAGCTAGTCAATATTAGACAACCAATTGTCCCAGGTCAGCTATTTGATATAATCCTGAACCAATAGCTACAATAGAATGCTTATTTTGTGTAGCTAGCTACATAGCTGGTGTATTTAAAAAAAACTCTGCTGTGCAGAACCTCCACAACAATAAACATTAAAATTGCTATACTGAATGTAGAGATATAATACTTTGGCTACAATAAAATACTGATGAACACTGTAGGAATACAAACTGAGTAAACATGCCTATTCATGTGCTGTCTTCAAAAGTCCTACTAAAACTCTTCCAACAACGTCGGTATTTAGGAGCAAAGGCAGCTCTGTGGATACTGGAGCACCAGTTCATAAATACATACAGTGGTGTGAAAAAGTGTTTGCCCCCTTCCTCATTTCCTGTTCCTTTGCATGTTTGTCACACTTAAGTGTTTCGGAACATCAAACCAATTTAAACAATAGTCAAGGACAACACAAGTAAACACAAAATGCAATTTGTAAATGAAGGTGTTTATTATTAAAGGTGAAAAAAAATCCAAACCATCATGGCCCTGTGTGAAAAAGTGATTGCCCCCTAAACCTAATAACTGGTTGGGCC
>JAFFST010002944.1:3016-14687 GCA_022414735.1 Noturus placidus | reverse complement strand
ACAGTCAGTGATGGTTTGGAGTGCCATGTCATCTGCTGGTGTTGGTCCACTGTGTTTTCTGAGGTCTAAGGTCAACGCAGTCGTCCACCAGGAAGTTTACAGCACTTCATGCTTCCTGCTGCTGACCAACTTTATGGAGATGCAGATTTAATTTTCCTATGGGACTATTTAAACCTGCGCACAGTACCAAAGCTACCAGCTTTGTAATCAAAGCTACCTAATTTAAGGACCATGGTATCCCTGTTCTTAATTGGCTAAGTATTGAGAAACTAAGTATTGACTGCTGTACATGCTCATACTTTTCATGTTCATACTTTTTAGTTGGCCAACATTTCTAAAAATCCTTTTTAATATTCTAATTTTCTGAGGTACTGATTTTGGGTTTTTCATTAGTTGTCAGTTATAATCATCAAATTAAAAGGAATGAACACTTGAAATATATCAGTCTGTGTGTAATGAATGTGTGCATTATACTAGTTTCACATTTTGAATGGAATTGCTGAAATCAACTTTTTGATGATATTCTAATTATATGAACTGCACCTATATATATATATATATATATAAGTACTTAAAAAGTTTGAAATTTTTTGAACAGTCAGTGGCAGGGCAAGCATAAACCTCACGATCCTGTAACTTATAGTGAGTATTGATGTAATCAAACGTGAAGTAATCGTTGTCATCTGCTTCCTTATTAGGCACAATGGCAGTCGGTTCCATGACATGCTCCAACACACCAGGGGATGGGTCTAAGTGTATCTCACTGGATTCCAAGTCCTATATATATATATATATATATATATATATGATAATGTGTTAATCCATGCTGGAGTATACCATCTGGTTACAGATTCTATACTTTTATGCAAGATTCGCTTTTATAAAATTGACAGAATGGTCTTCAAATGTCAAAAAACATATGTGATTTTCCTTTTGTTGCAAATGTTAATTTCTCTATTCTAACTGATCATTTATTTATACAACAGTTATTTCCTTAGATAATATGCCTAAGAGGCACAAATGTGGTCAGAGATGTTTTGTGCCTGCAGTGATTAATGATAGAATACTGTATGCTTTACATTACTCCAGAAATTCTGGCTCGTAGGACAATCTCATATAAGTACAATGAAATAAATTCCCCTCTTCTACATTGCACTTAATACACGAGTCTGGATTGTTATTGTTAAACTGGTGTAACAGGTAGGGAGTATTACACAAATGCATAATCCATAATCTGTTTGTACTGGATTCATTTCAATCTAGTGTTACTCGCTTGGCATTGTGCTTCTTGATATATTGTTTTCCAGTCCTCCTCTCAAATGTTTATAGTTAAATCTCTAACCCAGGCAATTCTTTCCTTCTCAGAGGATTGCGTGTTTACCTCGCATCTCTGGGGTAAAGGGTTCACATCCTGCCTCCGTCCTTTGTGTGTGGAGTTTGCATGTTCCCCCCGTATGTCGCGGTCTTCCTCAAGGCACTCCGGTTTCCTCCCCCAGTCCAAAGACATGCATGGTAGGCTTTTTCTAACGCAGCTGTAGGAACTAGAAATGCACTCAGATCCCTAATCAGCCAATTTAATTTTTATTGATTTATATAAAAAAGCATTCGAACAACAACTTTGAGGACATTTACTAGGTAGAAGTGACCATAGTGTCATATCCATTGTGGACTCTCACGATCCCCTTAATTGTAGCTGAAAACTAAAACTTTTGAAATAGAGGTAAAAACTGAAGGAAGAAATTTGCATCTATGCCCCAAACCACAATTCAGGAAGACTTCCCATGCTATAAATCATGTCTGATAGGCTGGTATAAATATATCCAGTTCTACTAATCAATACTATAATATGTACAGTGTTTTAAACGTATGCAAAAACTGGAGGAGGAAATTTCAGGGTTACTGATTGGAATGGCGAGGGTTCGAGCCCCAGCACTGCCAAGCTGCCATTGCCTCTTAACCCTCTCTGCTCTAGGTGTGCTGTATCATGGCTAATTCTGTGCTCTGACCCAACCTACTAACATGCTAGGCTATGCAAAAAAAAAAAAGAATTTCACTGTAACATGACTAATAAGGACTCTATCATTAAATGCCCCAAACCACTATTTAGGAATATCATGTTGCCATATATCATATCTGGTAGCCTGATATATATTCACCCACTTTAATGAGAGCCTTAAAAAAAAGTTTGCAGGTAATAAAGGAGCAGTGTGTCATTTCTAACTGTGATCGACAACCACATACAGCCAGCGATTGAACAGAACACAAACTACCAGCCAATCATGGTGCAGGGGGCGGAGAATGTATATTGTGGCTGGGCAGCAGCTTATGGCTCCGCCCCGGACGCCCAGACCCTCCACCCTCCCGGAGTCCTGCTGCAGCATTTAGCCCTCTCTCACGCGTACGGTTTTGGGTCTTTCATGGTGCGGGCTTGTGAGAGAAAAATGAAGTTCTTGGTGGCGGTTACGATTATTGTTGCGTCGGTGTTTTTCCTGCTGTTACCCAACGGCTCTCAGGCTGATGAGAAGAAGAAAGGGCCCAAAGTCACGGCCAAGGTAAACAAACACTGCACACTGAGCCTACAGTAATGCTGAACGCTGGTGTTCTCGTGCATAGTCGGGAAAAGCTAGTTGGAACACCCACACACACACTGATTGTTTTTTCCTTAACACTGTAACTATTTACTATTCTACTGTATAATCACTTTTACTTACTATTCGAATAAAGATTATTACTGTTTAATCCCTAAAAGGCTATCTCTGTGTGCCTTCAGGTGTATATATATATATATATATATATATAAGAGAGAGATCGGCCGTACAGCAGGCGTACCTGGGGATTTGCTGAGTGTGTGATGTGTAATGGCGCGTGTAGGCCACGTCTGCATTAACCGGCCGATGTGCGCATGCGCACGAGCCGAATTTCCTTATTCACTGGAAGAATGTTTCCGAATTAGCGCGCGCCTTACTATTGTCCCCCCGCACACAGATGTGTTTCTGTTTGGAGTTACTAATATCAGAAGATAATTTACGCGTCAAGTGTTATTTGGGTTTTTTTTTTTGGTGTGTGAGAAATGATTTTAATAGTTTTATGTGCGCCGTGATAGCAACTACGTTGTAGTTTTGTTGGTGTGGTTCTTTGTTCTTCCCTGGTGTAGTAAAACTACACGACCCAGAAACACCCACGTTGGTGTAGTGACAAAAAAAAGCGTTGCTAATTTGCAAGTCTGTTCTTTCCAGATGGTTACAGAGGTTCTGATGCAGCAGGATGAGGTTGCTCGACTGGAGGGAAAAAAAATTCTAAGTAGCCTAAAATTGTGGACACACAATGTATAAATTCCAGATTTATTCCCCTTTTCCTGTTATAATAATCTATAGAAACCCTAAGTGGTCATGCATTATTAACCTTTTTCTGTTTTCTTGTGATTTTGACATGACCGAAAGCTGTTTTCTCATGATGTAATTTCATCCTGGGAAAAGCTCCTTCTTGGTGAATTGGACTGGTGTTACATGGATGTTGGCATTTTCGCCATCATAAATTTAATAATTGGCCGTGGTAGAGATGTACTTTATCTTCACTTAAAGATAGAGGGATGTGTCCCCTTCTCAAGTGGACGCTAATTTGGACACCATCGATCCTGCAGGGATGTGGTATTTTTGTAGGCCAACCCAGAAGTTTGCATCACCCTGGTTCCATCAACATAAAACCAATAGGATTTTTTTCCATTGGCTTTTGGATTATTGCAGAAATTAAACTGTGAACAACAAACATTTTATTTTCATTCAATAAGATAAGATTTTGAAGCCTATATACTCGCCAGAAGTAAAAAGCTAACATTAGGCTATAAATGAACTACACCACGGCCGTGTGACTTCAACGTCACCACGGTCGCGTGACATCAATGTCACCACTGCTACGCTTCTGACAACCCTTTCCATTAAAATTTTTTTTAAATACTGTAAATTTATAAATCTACAAGTTGTAAAGTTTGAGTGGGAATAGTTTACAAGAACATGAGGATTGACACAACAAGGCTGTAGTAGAAACAATTTCCTGTTCAGTGTGATGACGTTTAATTTTCCCGACATACTCTGTAGTGCCGTTTAACTGCTTGTGAGCAACTGTCTTTTTCAGGACATGTAAAAGCTTGTAAAAAAAATCCTGAGTGGGATATTACTGAGGTATTTTGTGTCTTAGTATAAAACATGAACATATCTTGAGCTTGTGTTAACAGACCTTATTTCAGGCATTTAAGCATAAATCCGATTAAAAGAAAAAACCCATTGACTTTGTGACCATGGATGTCCAGTACCATGGATGTCCAAAATTAAGTCCAGATCACAAGAAAACAACAGATAAAAATTTAATACTGTGCGGTTGCTTAGAGCTTCCGTAATGACCTTCACTCTTCTGAGAAGGCTTTCCACTGAATTTTGGGGTGTAGCTGTGGGGGTTTGTGTTCATTCAGATACAAGAGCATTCGTGAGATCAGGCACTGACGTTAGTGAGAAGGTCTGGGGTGCAGTTGGTGTTCAGTTCATCTCAAAGGAGGTCAGGGGTCTGTGCAGGACTCTCAAGTTCTTCCAGTCCAAGCTTAACACACCATTTCTTAATGGAGCTCGCTTTGTGTGATGTTGGAACATGTTTTTGTATCTTGGTTCTAGTGAAGGGAAATTGTAAAGCTACAGCATACGAAGATATGCTGTACAATTGTAGGCTTCAAACTTTGTGGCAACAGTTTTGGGAAGAACCAAATATGGATGTATGATGGTCAGGTGTCCATATACGTTTGGCCGTATAGTTTGAAATCGACCCGAATTCGGTTTCAAACACTTTCATCCTCTTCTGAAATGGTCCTCTAGGTTCCCATTTCTGTACATGACTTTTTTTTTTATATTATTTATTTATTTATTTATTTATTTACTCATAATACCTCTGTCCTGTCTCAGGTATATTTCGAAATCCGAGTTGGAGATGAGGACATGGGGCGCATTGTCATCGGACTGTTCGGAAAAACCGTCCCAAAGACCACTGAGAATTTCCTCGCCTTGGCTACAGGAGAAGTGCGAGCTCTCATCCTTACTTGTTTGACCAAATTCACTTATTTCCAGTTAGATAAGATACTGAATAAATGTATAAATGAGTTCCACTGAGTGCTCTTGTGCTTCAACAGAAAGGATTTGGTTACAAGGGCAGCAAATTTCACCGTGTGATTAAGGACTTCATGATCCAAGGAGGCGACTTCACCAGAGGAGATGGAACTGGTGGTATGAACCCTACCCTCTGTTTAAACCTTGAACATTGTTAAATAGTTACTTTTGGTTGCTGTATATATGTAATGGAGAATATTTGATATCCCTTTTCCTGTAAAAAATAAATGAACCAGTCCACCTTGCCACAGCTTTATTTATTGAACGTATAAATATCATCGAACATAATACAAAAATTTATGTAGCACCGCTGTGCTTTTAGCTTCTCTACAGGCCATGTCTACATTAAATGTGGTCCAGTTTAAGTGTCTGATTACAGCTTTATCCCATTACAAGTGTGTAAGCATGTTCTGTTCTGCTGCTTTGGTAGGAAAGAGCATCTATGGTGACCGCTTCCCTGATGAGAACTTCAAGCTGAAGCACTATGGACCAGGATGGCTGAGCATGGCCAATGCAGGCAAAGACACTAATGGCTCCCAGTTCTTCATTACCACCGTGCAGACGCCATGGCTCGACGGGAAACATGTCGTCTTTGGCAAGATCTTGGAGGGGATGGCGAGTTTCTTCATTTATCTTCAGAACCTCATTAAAATATTTATAGGAAAAAGGTTCATCAGAGCATCCTGTAATACTGTAATAATGTAGTGATGGAGTCTTTTTTTTGTAGTCTTGTGTCGCTTTTATGTTTTGCGCATGGTCCTGGTGAAACATTTCAATCCTATGTATAATGCTATACAGAGGAATGACTATTACACACCCACTTGTCAGCCATTTTGTTGCTTGTGTTTATTTCTGAATCTTTGAATCTGAATTTTCTTGGCTTTTTTTTTAAGGATGTGGTGAGAAAGATTGAAGGCACAAAAACGGACGGCAGGGATAAACCTCTACAAGACATCATCATCCACGACTCTGGCAAAATCGAGGTGGAAAAACCTTTTGCAATTGCAAAGGAGTAAAATATCCCAGTAGGAGAGAAACAGGACTGTGGGGTTCTAGGGTTTTAGCATGTATGTGTGGTACTGCTAATATAGTGTGTGTGTGTGTGTGTATACACGCCTGGTGCTTAAACCCAGCCCGCCTCAAACTACAAACATCTGCAGCGGTCCACCTTGGGTCCATTTTGAACAGGCATTCCACTCGGTCACACAATGACTCACTTAACACCTACTTTTTGTAAACAAATCTTCAATAAAGGATCCAGGTTTTTGTTAACTGCTGTGTGCCTCATTTTAATGTTCACACCACAGACCATGAACACACACTCGTGGTTTCTTTTAGGAAATATATACACACCCACCCACATGGGTTTAATTATACAGTATCTCACAAAAGTGAGTACACCCCTCACATTTTTGTAAATATTTGATGATAAATTTATGTGACACAACTGAAGAAATGACACTTTGCTACAATGTAAAGTAATGAGTGTACAGCTTGTGTAACAGCTTGTGTAACAGTGTACATTTGCTGTCCCCTCAAAATAACTCAACATACAGACATTAATGTCTAAACCGCTGGCAACAAAAGTGAGTACACCCCTAAGTGAAAATGTCCATATTGGGTCCAATTAGCCATTTTCCTTCCTTCATGAGACCTTGTAACACTAACAAGTCACAGGTGTGAATGGGGAGCAGGTGTGTTAAATTTGGTGTCATCGCTCTCACACTCCCTCATACTGGTCATGAGTGCTGCCAGCATTGCTGCAGAGGTTGAAGGAATGCTACTATAGACTTATTTGGTTGAAAATTTCAGGTTTGTATCTGGTCCCCCACCAGAGATATTCAACGTGAAAATATTATCAAATATTTACAAAAATGTGAGATACTGTAAGTGTAGTGTGTTGATTTTATGGATTAGCAGAGTACTGACTTATTAAAAAATTATTACACCCAGACTAGGAGTGAAATCTCAAATAAATCAACATTTATAGACTCAGCTGTTACAGTCTTGTAACTCCTCAAACTCTGTGCTGTAGATACAACCAAGACGTTCTCTTACCCTCCTGTTCACGGCTTAATTTTATTAATCCAGGCCATCTTTTATTTTTTTTTTATTTCTAGCAATACCATTTGTAAAATGTACTTAACACCCAAAATATTCCACTGTGGTCAAATTCACAGGAACAGTGTGTGTCTGTGATATAAATTATATATTTAATGTTTACTCAAGTGAGCCATGCTCAGGTTTCACATTTCACTTTGTCAAACTTTAAAGAACATGAAAATAAATTTATATCGGTTACATCATGAATGTTAAGTTAATCATAAATCAAATCCAGTGTAGTGGGTTTTTCGATTCATGGTGTCACGGTGGTACAGTTGGATTCATGTCCATGTTCACACAGCGTCTGTGTTGGTTTCCTCTGGGTTCTCCAGTTTATTTTAGCCTTACAAAAACATGCAGGTAGTTGGACTGGCTAATGATTGTACAACCTCATCCGGTGGTGTATTCCAGCCTTGTACCCAGTGCTCCAGGATACTGAAAGTTTATGAGCGAGAGATTCCAAACCTCGCAAAATATGTAAACAGTATTGGCGTTCCTCTTCCTGCTTTACAGAGATGAGGCTAACGAAAGTCGTATCAATGCTGAGGGTGTTTTATCCGAATAATAAAAGCACAATTTCCACCAGCCCTTCTGAGGCAAGGTCCCAAAAGCAGGAAGCCTGGTCAGTGTTGGAAAAGAGTACCCCTCCTGTCTCTCAGGTTGTCTGTGCTTCTGGCAACGAGCTCAGGCTGCCTCTGTCTATGACGATGAAGGGGATAGAAGGAAGTCTGGGAACATGCTTAATGCTGGGCTTGTAGCATGTCCTAAAGCCCATCTTATTTTCTTTGGGGAAGAATCCCTGCAGGACACCAGCTACAACCACATCTGGCAGATCTGCAGGAACAGATAGAAAAACATTTATAAAAATGTGTTAATATATAAATGAGTTTTTATTAACTGGATTCATCCTCAACAGTAATAATTTAATTAATAATTTATCAATTTGTATAGCGCTTTTTACAATGGTACATTGTCTCAAAGCAGCTTTTACAGAAATATCATTTTTACATTTACAAGCGACTTACTAATGAGACCACATTCACACACCAATGGTAGCAGAGCTGCCATGCAAGGTGCTAGCTTGCCATTGGGGGCAACTTAGGGTTCAGTGTCTTGCCCAAGGACACTTCGGCATGGGATCACCCGGGCCGGGATTCGAACCGCCAACCCCACGGTTAGTGGATTAGTGGACAACCCGCTCTACCGACTGAGCCACAGCCGCCCCAAGTACTCTACTTAAATAAATAATCACAGAAACCACACAATATTCAATAAAGGTGTATGCAGCATGTTCAAATGTACTGTACATTCTAATATTCATCAATTTGGCTAATATGTACGATTAAATTCATGTCTGGCCGGGATTCGAACCGCCAACCCCACGGTTAGTGGATTAGTGGACAACCCGCTCTACCGACTGAGCCACAGCCGCCCCCAGTACTCTACTTAAATAAATAATCACAGAAACCACACAATATTCAATAAAGGTGTATGCAGCATGTTCAAATGTATTGTACATTCTAATATTCATCAATTTGGCTAATATGTACGATTAAATTCATGTCTGGTGTAATTCATCTTATGCGGTTAAAGAATCTAAATCAATAATTACAGCAAGTAAAGTAACGACAAAATAGTAAAATACACTAATAATCACAATTGTGCAATCTTGAGGGAATCTTGAATAAAAGTACAGGTAATTGTGATTTAATGTGTAAATGTGAATTAGAAAGCACAGATGTGGATCTTTATTAGTTCCTCTGTAGACTAATATGCGCCATTAAGCTCTGACCAGGATGCCGAGTTTTGTGCTTTCTGACAGGCGCTATGTTTATATGAAATAAGTATTTATCTACTCAGGATAAAATGGCCTTCCTGTTGTCGCCTGTGAGCGGGCACTGTGCAGCATTTTAGTAGTTGCGATTAGAAGTAACTGTATATAGCTTACAAAGATAATTTAAAAACAAAATTAAACATTAATCAATGTGAAAATTGGCTCTCTGGTATACGTTACATGTGAAGCTTCATACTAGCTTCACTGGCAGATAAATAAAGTAAGCTAACTTCATAAGTAGGGGAAATTAACACTTTGCAGAAAAATGTTTTCCAAACAACAGAAGAACGTATTGAAATGGTTCTCGTGGCTGAATCAGGAATCTGTCGCAAGGTTGTGATGGACTTTAACAGCACCTCACACACGACACTGTCGCCAAAGTTGGGAGAAACCACTCCATGTGTGTTTACAAAGAAATTACAATTATGCAGAGGATGTTTTGTAAATAAAGGGACATTTTGCTAATTAAAAAAAATTAAAAAGAAATGTTAATTACCCCTATGTATGGAGATTTTTGGGCCAGCCTGTAGCTACATTTGGGTCTATAAGTACTTGGAATTGAGGAAAAATGGCTGCAATTCCTAAACAATTAAAGCAATATTTTTGTTCAACCCCTTGAATTAAAGCTGAAAGTCTTCACTTCAGTCACATCTTGCTCACTTCATTTCAAATCCATTGTGGTGGTGTACAGAGGCAAGGTTATTGCACGTTAAACAGGATCTAATTGCAGGTAGGAACTAAAGTTGTATGTTGGAAACTGAAGAAACGTCAGACCACATGAATCATAGAATTGGTCCAACGAATCATTCGAGCCAAATTTGGATTTATTGCTTTATTAGGTCATAGCTGATTTGCACAGAATTGAGAAAATCTCGATTCATACAATACTTGTTGCGAATGTTGCCTGCTTCTTAGTTGCTCTCTAGTGTAAATATAGGGTAAAGTGGTGCGCTGTATCCTTTACGCGTCATGTGGACAGGATCTTGCATCCATGCAGCTTGAGCTGATTCATTAAAATGACCTTATATGGTCATGGGCAATGTTTCGAGTCAGGACAGCGGTCAATTGCTGCTATTATCAAGCAACTGTTGGATGCAGTACATGACAACGCTTCACCTTTGCGTGTACGCTGAGAATCCCAGACATTTTCTCAAATTTAGAAATCCCGGCTGGACGTTTTATTTTAAGGTCTGAAAAAGAAGACGTATGGTCACTCTAACAAAAACATTTCAGAGAACAATTTGTGTTCATGTCTACGCAACATTTATTTGCGCATGCACCAGGAGTTTCCTCATGTGAGCCACGACTGGCAAGAGAGAACCAGAACTATAATCCAGCAGCTGTCTATATTGTGCTATATCAAAAGATTAATTTCTTTGATTTTAAATGAAAAAAATGTAATCCTGATAATATTCCTATTTTGATTATTTTGTTTGTTGACAACCGTGGATGTCACGGATTACAGTTACCTGTATCCTGAAGGCCGTTACACGTTCTCCGTCACTCCTGAGCCTGCTCATTAGTCAAGTTCAAATCACTGCCTGTTTTTATGTCATGAGTGAGATGTAGGTTTGTACACGTTTCTACTCAACAGTGAGAAATAAGGGCCATGTATAAAAGATTATCCGCGTACTGACTGATGTCCTGTGTACTCTTGAAATATTTCACAATGCAAGATAAAAATGGCAGTAGTTTCAACATCCACATCATAAAGTTCAAATACAGTGCCTTGCGAAAGTATTTGGCCCCCTTGAACTGTTCGACCTTTTGCCACAATTCAGGCCTCAAGCATAAAGATATAAAACTGTAATTTTTTGTGAAGAATCAACAACAGGTGGGACACAATCATGAAGTGGAACCAAATTTATTGGATATTTCAAACTTTTTCAACAAATAAAAAACTGAAAAATTGGGCGAGCAAAATTATTCAGCCCCCTTTACTTTCAGTGCAGCAAACTCTCTCCGGAAGTTCAGTGAGGATCTCTGAATGATCCAATGTTGATCTAAATGTCTAATGTTGATAAATAGAATCCACCTGTGTGTAATCAAGTCTCCGTATAAATGCACCTGCTCTGTGATAGTCTCAGAGGTCCGTTTAAAGCACAGAGAGCATCATGAAGAACAAGGAACACACCAGGTAGGTCCGAGATACTGTTGGGAAGAAATTTAAAGCCGGATTTGGATACAGAAAGATTTTCCAAGCTTTAAACATCCCAAGGAGCACTGTGCAAGCGATAATATTGAAATGGAAGGAGTATCAGACCACTGCAAATCTACCAAGACCCGGCCGTCCCTCTAAACTTTCAGCTCATACAAGGAGAAGACTGATCAGAGATGCAGCCAAGAGGCCCACGATCACTCTGGATGACCTGCAGAGATCTACAGCTGAGGTGGGAGACTTTGTCCATAGGACAACAATCAGTCGTATACTGCACAAATCTGGTCTTTATGGAAGAGTGGCAAGAAGAAAGCCATTTCTCAAATTTATCCATAAAAGTGTCGTTTAAAGTTTGCCACAAGCCACCTGGGAGACACACCAAACATGTGGAAGAAGGTGCTCTGGTCAGATGAAACCAAAATCGAACTT
>JAFFST010002943.1:3450-20782 GCA_022414735.1 Noturus placidus | reverse complement strand
GGGATATAAATAGTCAATTAGAGCCGGAGTGATTTCCCCTCCCCCCAAAAAAACCCTTAAACATAAAAACACCCAAAGTCTCCATAACCTAAAGGAGAAAGCATTGTATCCCTCTATAACCAAAAGTTGTCCACAATGAGACAACCACTCGGAAAGAACGCTGAACTGACCAACCCTTTCCAAAACTAAAGATTTCAGTAAGAGAAAAATCCCCTACTGACTTCAAATCTGATAAACAGTCTGCACACAATAACAGATATAATGTCCTTAACTTTATAAAAAAAAAAAAAAAAACCCACCTGCTGTGCAGGTGATACAGTTCATCCTGATATCAAGAGTTTCACATATTCTCCTGCTTCCTCTGCTGAAATAAAGTCCTTCTGGACACTGTTATGTGTAATGCGAAGCCGATCTGGGTGAAGTATTCCATACCGAGCACCCTCAACATCACGAAGTTGACGCTGAACCTCATTAAATGCAGCTCGAGCCCGGGCTATCTTAGGTGTGTAATCAGGAAAAACGGAAATAATCAAATTCCTCACTTTAATCCGCTGGGACTCTCGCACGGTGTAAAATATCCACACATTCACTGTGATACTGGAATCTGCACACAATAGCTTGTGGTCGTTCATCAGGTTTGGGCTTCGGCTGAAGGGTCCGGTGGGACCGGTCCAAAACCGGCTCCTTCTCCAGACCAAACGCCTCTTTTAACAAGGCCGCTACAGCAGCAGTTGTACACGTATCAGAACCTTCTGGAACTCCCATTATTCAAACGTTAATGCGCCGTGACCTCGTCTCCAAATCCTCACATTTATTCTGTAATTGAGTCACGGTCTCAGTGAGAGACTCGATAGTGGACTTCATGTGTGCTATGTCATGTGTAAGTGCGTGCTCGATTTCCCCAACCGTACCCCTCAATGCTGATATTGCAGCCTCGGTAGCAACTTTATCATTAACCTGCTGTGTTTTCACAGCCTGCAGGTCAAGCTGGGTAGCAGACAGTGCTTCCCTGAGAATCCCCTGGAGCTCCGTATTAAAAATATCAGCAATATCCTTTATCAATGAAGCCAACAGCTCAAGCTTGAGTGCGGCAAGATCAAAGTCACCGCTCGGCAATGCGGATTCAGGGGGAGAGGAGGACATGCTCACGGCGCGCGCACTCAGCCTCAGTCGTCTTTGAATGCCACCTCGGGTTTTCGTATTCTTTCCAGACATTTTAACGTGACAAAAAATTCAAATTATAAGTAAAGATAAGGAGTGAAATAAGTTAAAGTATATTATATGACCAAAAAGCGCAAATTAATTAAAATTTTAATCGAAATCAGCAGGAGCCTCCAGCTTCGCGTCCTACTCCATTCGAATCCAAACACCAATAATTCTTAGTCAGCATTCCTCCTCCTTCAAACACAAGGAGTTGAGTTGATGCCAAAGAGCTCCATTTTGGCATCAAAGGGACGATGGACGGGGCCATGTACCATTAAATCTTGGGTGAGAACCTCCTTCCCTCAGCCAGGGCATTGAAAATGAAAAGTAATTACTAAATCATTACCAAGTACTAAGTCATATTTTGCAGTGGGGTCAAATACTTATTTCCCTCATTAAAATGCAAATCAATTTATAACATTTTTGACATGTGTTTTTCTGGATTTTTTTGGTGTTATTCTGTCTCTCACTGTTCAAATAAACCTACCATTAAAATAATAGACTGATCATTTCTTTGTTAGTGGACAAACATACAAAATCAAATACGTTTTTTCCCCCACTGTAATTAGTTTCCTCACATTTGTTGAGTTAAATGAACTTATCCGGTTTTATAGTGTAGTAGTTCCTTTTCTTGATATTCTTGAGGCCACAGTTTGCAGTCTTTGCTTTGACTAATGTTTTATAGCATGTTTTATAACACTATGTTTACATCCTATACTATCACATTGTATCAGACGTTGGTATTGGAGCATTTTTATAAGTACGGATAAATGCTGATGACAATCTTTCCCTCCAACCTCTATCCCTACATTGCTCCAATCAAAGCCAATCAGCTTGTAACATTCAGGATTTAGAAACGTGTGGCTAGCAATATCAGATGATCTCACCAGACAAAACATGCCCACGTCTCTGTACATTACAATACATTTTTTAGCAATGTCATGCTTTTTACCCAGACTGGCTTTGCACTGAACCACTCCAGTCTTGTCATTTGTTTCTTATTGTTTCTCAACTTCTAAATTCATTCTGCTGCTACTATCATGAGTTACATCATCGATAAAGAATAATCAGCCTGTTCCAGATGTTCCAGAAGCAGCCATGCAAGCCCAAGCCATGACACTACCTCCACCATGCTTGACTGATGAGCTTGTATGTTTTGGATCATAAGCACATTCCTTCTTTCTCCACACTTTAGTCTTTCTATCACTTTGGTAGAGGTTCATCTCGGTTCCAGAACTTTTGCTGCTCATTTCTGTATTTCTTTGTGAATTCCAATTCGGCTTTCTGATTCTTACTACTCATGAGTAATTTGCATCCATAATAAATCACACTTGGTGATGCCTCACGTCTCCGTACATTACAATAACATTTTTAACAATGACATGCTTTTTACCCAGACTGGCTTTGTATTGAGCCACTCCTGTTTTGCAGTTTCTTTCTTATGAGCCACCACATGAGGGCTTGCTGTCATTCATATAATCACACACAAATGGAAACAAAGCAAATTGAAAAATCATTTCATATTCAGCAAGTCACTTATTTCCATATGAGCATTGTTTTGAACGTCTCCGTCAACCTTTGCGTTCATTCATTCATTTATATACAAGATTTTCAAACTTAATTTTGAATATCGAAGGACAGTTCTGCTTTACTAGCACAATTGTTTGACTCATGAGTTTTATAATGAGCGTAACAAATAATCCGACTATGCAGTGGAGAATTTGATGAAGCAAGTGATGAGGGTCAGCTTAGTGTGTGTGCGTGGTTAACTAAGCTTCCTCTGCTACCTCAGCACATCTAACGCTTGCATTTTTGCATCTCGCACTAAACACTTGGACTTTTTTTCTTTGAGAATATATTTTTTTTTCTAGTTCCCTTCACTTGAAGTTACAACAAACTTCATTCCATTTGACAGAACTTGATTTCACATCTCAGGTTGTAGATTTCTTGTGGATGCACATCATGGGGCATGGATTTAGAAATTGTATACGTTTAATTTTTTTATTTATTTTTGCTTGAAGATTTGGCACATAAATCTCTGTCCAGGGAACATGTTTTTAAAGATTGCACGAATCCCTTTGCTCAGAGTAATGAGTGGATCATCAGTCGATTTCGCTTAATTTCTCTCCACCAGCACCACTTTTGAAAAGGCCAACAAAATACAGCAATAGCATCCCTTCACACATTCAAAGCCATTCTACTCCAGTTTTTTATTATTATTTCTTTGCACAGGGGCATTTCAATGAGCAATAGGAGACTAGTCTTCTCCAATCAAATTTATATAAGAAATGGATTGATATCACATGTTATCCCTTGTCTAATATCAAAACCAGCCATCAAATCTGCATTACAAAAAGCACTAATAAAGGTGGAGCTGGTAGAGGCGAGCTATCTGTTAATGTTACTCCTAACTTTATCATATCTCCATTTTTATTGCCGTCAAAACTAACATCAGCTACAGTGATTGTGATTTGGCTGGTTTATGGATTGGTTTAAGATTGGATAGGTGGATAAGTCACCCCCAAGCTGCTGACAGATAAATGACAAAATTGCTTTCCTCCAGTGGTTCCACTGTGAAAACAGAGCAACAGAGAGCGAGAGAGAGAGAGAGAGAGAGAGAGAGAGAGAGAGAGAGAGAGCAAGAGAAAGCAAAAGAGCAGAGTGGTGCTGCCTTGGGCACTTCATTCTGCTCGGATTTTACACGTTGCCACTGCGCTCAAACATCAGTCACATTCAGCTTCGTTTGACACGGCTTACCACTGACCTTTCATAGTGCAACTAATGAGATAAACCAATGCATGATGAGGCGAGAAGCAACACACTTTGAAGATGATTTTTTTTTTTCTTACAAAAAAAATCAAGAGGACAGAATCACATTTCTTCGCATTCATGAGAGACATGTACTGTACCTTCACAACAAAAGGATAAGAATGCTATTCAGGCTCTTCAGCTACAGAAAGAGAGAAGTTTGTCTGGAAAGTAGAAACTTTGAAAATGTTTATCGTTTACTAATTTAATTAAAAACTACATTTTTTAAATATTGTGCAAATACAGTATTCTTTAAAATGTATTACTTAAAAGTGTTTTACCTGTCACACTGTATGAAATAATCCCAATAAACTCCTCCTAATTCTACAATTGATATGTGTTCTGATATATGTTTGATTACACGACAAGATCCTCTAACAATAGACCTGTGATGAAAGAAAATGTCTATCTAATGCTTATGTCATCAAGCAGAATGATCTGGGCTTGCAAGGCTGAGGTAATATATATATATATATATATATATATATATATATACACATTTTTTTTTCTTCTTCTTCTTTTTTTCTGTCCATTAGCGTGTTTCATTTGAATTTTGTCATTGCCGCTACAACAAGGCTAATTGATAGTCAAGCGAGAATCCAAACCAGCCATAATCAAGAAAACAAGGCTCAGACTTAACTACATGAATGCACAATGTTGTTGTTGTTGTTGTTCTTTCGGCTGCTCCCGTTCGGGGTCGCCACAGCGGATCATTGGTTTGCATATTTGATTTAGCACCGTTTTTTATGCCGGATGCACTTCCTGACACAACCTTCTCCTTTTATCTGGGCTTTGGACCGGCACTGAATAACTCAAAATAAATAGACAAAAAATTAAATGAGTTAATACCAAACAGGTGAACACAATCAGGTAACACAACAATGACAGTACATGGTGGAGACAAGACTAGAACCGAAACAAAGAGACATGGATATGTAAACAAAATCATGTGACAAGAACAAAAAAACTCAAAAACAATCTACATATCTTTGTGCTTAGAAAAGCACCTCACGCTTGGGTGGGAGAATTTGTGACAAGTTAAAAATAATAATAATTATCACAAATGTGAGTTTTATTTAATTCTATGCTATCTTCTTATTGTTGGCAAGTTTAGACAAGCGCTATAACAGAAACTCAGTACCAAAGAATGTTTTTACAATTTGAGATTTCAAAATCTGCCTGACAACAGTACAAAGTAAACCTGGTGGGGAATGCCAACCCATTGCAGGGCACAAACACTAGGGACAATTAGGAAATGTCAATAAGCCTACAATGCAGGAAACTTTAGGTTACGATCATAACCCTGGTTCTCTGATGACATGAAGTGAGGTATCTCACTATAGGAACTCCTCAGGTGTGACCGATTGCGAAAGCACCAATGACACTACGTCTGCCAATATGGCAGACCAATCACTGCAGCGATCAGGGAGTTCCACCTCCCTGAATATAAGCCGCTGCTGCCTGCCTCTTCATCCATTCTTCCACAGGGAAGAAAGCGAGAACGATGAGATACTGAGCGAATGTTAAAAAGAGAATCCCCAAAGCATAGGGAGAACACCCCAGAAGTGCAAGGCAAACATGCCACCTTGCCTCCCTATCCACAAGCCACAAAGGTAAACTGTAGGTTTATATTTCAGGCAAAATATTAATGTATTAGCAACAAAGCTTGTATTTACCTCTTTTCACTAGAGCCATACATTGTGAGATCTATCCGTTTTGGAGAATAAAGACATACTTTTCTTGGACAACTATTTTATTTTTAAGCCATGTTATCACTTCACTAATCAAACCGGAGAGTAAATGAAATGAAAAAATCTGTGAAAATACTTTCCATGCTGACTTAACCTCTCTAGCCCTGTAGCTGGTTCATACTCTATGATACAGTATTATATTATACACTATTATACAGTAATAATAATAATAATAATAATAATAATAATAATAATAATGTAGGTAATGTAGGGGAGGTTTCTCATGGCTTATCACATGGATATCACATTTGAAGTTGGGGATCCCCCGTGAACCTGTGTAGGATAATCGGTATGGAAAATGGATGGAAGGATGGATGGATGGTTAATACATTTAATTCATATAGCACCTTTCGCACAACCAAGGTCACTTTACAATTACAAAAACAACAACAACAACAACAACAACAAGCAAGCCAGCACATTAAAAAAAAAAAAAAAAAAAAAAAAAAAAATGAATGTGTGGTTCTGAACGAACCAGAAAAATGAATGTGATTAACAAAACCACAAAAAAAAATTCTTTTGTGTTGCTGGAGTTTTTTGGGTCATTAATGTTGGTTTGTTGGGTCCACATCCAGACCACTGTCCACCAGGTCAAGACCCCTGCTATTGTTTTTACATTGAAAACATCCCATATTCACTTCTATTTTTCTTCACACTGTTACTGTGCTGCGTGTCATCTGGGTTGTTCTAATGAGTCACCACCTGAGGGATGGCTGTCATGTGTGCTGTCATGTGTAATGTAACACAGCTAAAAACATGGATTTTTGATCATTGTTTCTCTCTCTCTCATCACTTATTTCCATTTGAAAACTCTTTCTGAATGCCTTCAGTTCAGTTTCTGACACAAACATAGCCAGCCTTCACCCATCTATTTAGCTTCTTAAATTAAGTGCAAGCCATATTTTTTTCCCTTTTTATTTATTTTTTTTTTTTTTACATATACAGTGCATCCATTGACAGCTTGGATTTGCTCTAATGATGAGCGTAAGAAAAGGTTGCTTTGATGAATGAAGCAAGTGGTGAAGGTCTAGTTCGCGTATGTGTGTGTGTTTGTGTGTGTGTGTGTGTGTGTGTGTGTGAGTATGTGTAGTTGTGTTTTGCTATGCCCTGCATGATCTGCATTAGCTATTTTATCTCTTATCTTTATAGAGTTCAATTAAGCTCTAAACATCCACCAGGCCCTTCTATCCTCTCTTATCTGTCCTTGTCACCATAGCCCTGCTTCAGCTCCTCTCCTACTCCTGCTTTCTGCTTTGAGCATCTTTTTTATTTTATTTTTATCACCTGAAGTTTCCCTTCAACATAATCCTGGACTATAAGCTTTTAGGGTTCACTTTGAAGTGAACTCTATTCTAGTTGGTATATGTGCCTTCTCATGGATGCACATTTTTCTCAGAATGTACATTATGGCAGTATGGGTCGAACAAAAGGCTTGAACCTTGGCACTAGGGATGAGCACATTTCATTTCCAGATAAGATTCAACAACCAAGGAAAGAAAAATAAAGAAAATAAACCCTACTTCTTACTGACTTGCGGTTTCTCAGAACAAAAGTTTCCATTTGGTATAAATGTTTAAACATAAAACACTAGTGGTGAGGTAACACACTTCAGTACAGTAATTAGTCTTTGCTTCTGAATCCCACTGCCTGCTGCACTACACACATCAGCCAAGGTCATAATCTGACTGAAAGTATAAAGTTTTTTTACTGGGTGGATTAATTAGCATGTATATATGACATAAGCTTTTCAGAAGCAGGATCATGTAGGTGTGTAGAAGCAATGATGAAATTGAGCAAATCAAATTTATATAATTCCTCTGCTTAATATATACCGTCAACCTCATAAAGAACGCAAAGTTGCCAGCCAGACTTGAATAATATTTTTACTTGCGATGTGAAGACAGAAAACTACAGCTCATAGTCAAAAGATTTGCTAAAGACCTGGTAACTTTGCTACATTGAAGAAAAGAAAAAGATTTTGGCTACATATACATCCCTTCTCCAGGAATTCACACCTCAACTCATTTATCTTGTGTTAGCTACCACGTTTTAGCCTAGCCAATAAAGTTTCCGTGCAAGACAACACAAGGAATTGGTTGAAACTGGAGCTACAACTTGTATGGAATTAAATTTGTGTCGAAAGTATTGAATGTAACTTTTTGAAGAAACAAACAACAATATCCAATGAGAAAAAAGAAAAACACTGAACGGAACTGAACTGAAACGGAAACAGTGAACTCAGCGGCAAAAATTGAACATGGTCTTCAAATAGACACCGTTCATTGTTAACAGTTTTCCAAACTTCTTATTCGCTAATCACGATTTATGAATGGGGTGTCAAAGTTTATGTCTGAAACCACTGTTAAACCCCACCCATAGGAGAGGTTTGTACCAGAATGTCAAACGTAAACTTACGAAAAGAAAATTGCGAAAGCGTAAATGAAAACACCGGCAGCGCATTCATCAATCATAATGAATTATTAATAAACAAGCAACATGGCCGACTTGTCTTGTACAATATATTGAAATATTTAGCTAATGCTTATGTAAACTTGACTGTTTTTGTTTGTAAGTTTGTTTTTATGAATGACAGAGTGAATTATTTCTGAACTTCTTAAGGAACTAAGGTTGGATGTGTACCTTAGCAAATGATCACACAGACTCCAGATCAAATTGAAAGTTCTCGAATGCTTATGCTTGTGCATTTAAATGCAACATGGAGTCAATCTGTTGCCAACAGAGCTTCAGGATGGGGAGCACATTTGCATGGAAAGGAATGAATTTGCAATTCAGAGAGCTGTGAGGAATGGCTTGGTCATCACAAGGGAGGATCAAAAGGCACACGCATAAATGTTGCACCATGTAGAGTGTGACTTTCTGACTGCTAAAGCATTTCTCTGAATTCTGCTCATGGTAAGAGCATCTTATCTTTTTCCACTGTGGTCATGGGCTAGTGAAGCTTATCCAACCTCTTCAGTTCAGCAGGGAAGCTCAGCTGCGTGAGTAATCTGAACAAGCTAATGGAGGCAATCCCACTTTCTGTTTTCATTTCCCTTGAAATATAGCTGTGCTTAGCCTTTTGCTGGTTCTCCTTAAATAGGTCCCTGTTTGCTGCACTCTGAGCCCTGAATCTCACTTCCATGGTCACAGAAGCTCAGCGACGTGCAGTGAAATCCAAACAAACAACAGCTCTGTGTCTATGTTATAAAATCACATCCTTAGGAAAGTTTTGATTTGTTGGTCCAACTGACAACTAGTGAAGAAAATGCTGCTATTTAGTTATTAAAAGCTCAAATTTCTGGTTAGGATTTTGTCTCAGTGACTAGAAGGTTGTAAGTCCCAAAAGGTTGTACATCAGAAAACTTCTAGAAAACCCCTTTATTGACATGATTGCATCACATAATTGCAGATTTGTCAGCTGTATATTCATGCTGCAAATCTCCTGCTCCCATACCACATGCTTTTTTGGATGCAGATCTGGTGACTGGGGAGGCCAGAGAAGTACACTGAACTTAGAAAAAGTTTGAGATGACATGGCGCATTATCACATTATAAATAGTTATTTATAAGATGATAATTGTGAATTATGGAAGCACAGGGAGAACAGGCAAACGCCACACACACAGGGCAACGGTGGGAATCGAACCCCCGACCCTGTGAGGCGAACGTGCTAACCACTAAACCACCGTGCGTCTGCCAAGAAAACAGTCCCCACAATATTAAAACCAACAACAACAACTGTTGACATAAGGCTTGGGTTAAGTCCATGGATTCATGCTGTTAAGGCCAAATTCTGACACTGCCATCTGCATGTCATGGCAGAAATTAGCCTGTACCCTATCTAGCCTCACATTCCTGTTCTTGGCTGACAAGCTTGGAACCAAGTGTAGTCTTCTTCCTTTGTAGCCGATCTGCCTCCAAGGTTCAACATTTGTGTATTCTGAGATGCTTTTCTGCTCAACACAATTGTAAAGAGTGGCTACTGTAACTTTAGTCCTTGTATAACAATTGTAGTCCTAAGCCATTGTAGCAAAACAGTTCGTATCAATTGCAGCCCAGAGCCATGTTCCTGGTTTTTAACTGGTACAAAGAATCCACTCTTCTAAAAGAAGTTTCAATCTACAACCAGGTTTACTGGTTTGCCCTCTGGGGGAACCCTTAATGATTCTACATAGAACCTACAACTGCATTTTTCCTCATCAGAACAGGTTCCAAATAGAACTTTTTTTAGGAACCTACGAATCCTTAAATGTAGAACGAAGGTCCAGTTTGTAGGTACATTCACATAAAGTTCTTCATCTTTGGATTGATACCCATGGTTTAGTGACACAGAATAGAAAAATATTTGTATTTCAATAAAATTGTCTCCTATAATAAATAGCTAGTAGATTTTAATAGCCTACTCATGGTGAATTTGCATCAGGCTATGACAAGCTGAGAAGTGGATAATTAAATAATTAAGTAACTGAATATTGTTTATACAAAAATCTTTCATTGGATTTTAGTCAAACTTGGGATCAAAGCAATTTGATCATGGGAATGATATAGCAAGTTCCAAGTACCAAGTTCTTTGATTAATTATTTACTTACTTTTCAAACTCAATATAAACAATGTTTTTTTTTTCCCAAACCCTCATTTAAAATCTAATAAGGAAATTGCACGTGTGCAATTTAGAAATGATATTAGCACATGTTATGTTTTTCTTAAACAATTCTGAGAGTAATTCTCATTTTAGAGATTATATTCATCATACAATTAAGTAATAATTATGTAATGCCTGTTTTAATTAAACTTTCTAGTTGTTATGCAAATAAATTTATATCATTGTTCCAGATTCAGATATACTTATTGCTAAAAGAAAAGTTCTTTGTATCACATTATTCAGATTATTTCACAGTTTGCTTCTCTGCTATCAGTCATTATGTAATCTAATTAGAAAAGCTTTTAGTGCAATCATTTTTATCATAGTTTTAGTTCATTTGGCTCCATTATCCTGCACTGGCATGATGGGTGTCCTAGATACAGCTGCAAGAACAAATCACAATGAATGGCAGATTCTTTGTGATTGTGGTGGGTGTGTTGTTGGAAGTATTGTGCATGTGCTTATATCTGTGTCAGCTCACGTAATCTGATCCTATGATTGCCACTTAGTAATAACACAAAAATCTATGAGAAAAGTTACATCACTGATCAATAAAAAAAAAGAATTCTAAGCACAATGTCACAATGGACTCAAACAGAGTCTGAGAATTACTCATATTCTAAATATTCATAGTTTTAACAGCTAACATTTAGGTGAAATGGCTGATACTAGGCGTCACTCACTAGGTTCACATGGACAGCAATAATCTGATATTAAACCAATTAAGACAATACTCTTCCATGTAAACAGCAATTAAAGATTACCTTAATCCGACTAAAGTCATACACGAAGTAATGATGTGTGCCATTAATCGATCTACGACCTATAACGTGTAAAACGTGAACATGAAAGGAATACTCTAAAAGCAACTCATGTAAACACCTTAATGAGAATACTGTCTAATTCAGAATAAGGTCAATAATTAGATTATTGCTGTCCATGGAAACGTAGTCACTGACTGATATTACGGCCTTCAGAATGTCACCAATCCAGCTCCATGGACAGCAGCCAAGAAAAGAAAAACATTGCATCATTTTTCCCCCTTAATTTTTAACAAGAACATTACTCAAATCTCTTATCTCAAGTTTTTTTCACCCTCTGAGACACGTGACGCTAACCTCCACATCTTTTCAAACTGCCTTCCATGCTATGTCACAGAGCAGTGTAACACATTTGGAAAAAAGTGCTATATCTGCCCTTTTCCACATGCAATACATGAAATACATACAAAAAGCTCACCATGATTGATACTTAGAGAGAACAAATAATCTGAATGTCTTTACCTCCACATATTCAAACTTGCGATTGCCCACTGGGGAGCAGATTATTTCAAGATTCTTACTCATTATCTCAAAATCCTGACTTATTTCAAAACTTTGACTTATCTTAAAATGTGTACATACTGTACATACTTGCAGTTATTATTAAAAGATTATGGAGCAACTATGAATGGGACTAAGAAATGGGAGTGATGCAGCTGACTGAAGAGGATTTGCTGGATGCTATGTACAGTATGTATGCTAAAAAGTTGTGCTAATTATGCTTAACAAGAATTTTCGATATTATTTTGACATACTACTGCTGCCAAAAATGAAAGAACGAAAAATGTACGCTTTTTTTTTTCTAACGTTCTCTACTAATTTCTCTAGAAATTAACTTCCATAAAATATAGACATGGGGTATTTCACACTCATGAATGTAAAATATCATTCAAGGGTAAAAAAAAAAAAAAAGAAAAAAGAAAGAAAAAGGTTTTGTCTTCCATTTGATCTTAACTCAGGTAGAATTTTATATTATAAAGGTCACAAAATGCTAACGACTAGGAACTATAAACAATCCCAAATCTATTAAGGATTATTAAGGCAGTTTTCACTCAAAGGGTTTATAAAAGACAGATGAGGCAGTGGGAGTAAGCAGTGGGTGTAACTGTTTTGTCTTTTATTTTTGGTTTTTATTTATTTATTTTTATTTTTTTAAGAAAAAAAATGTATTATGAGGAAACTTGAAATGAAAAAATACAAAACAGGACAGATGTAAGAAAGGAAAACAGAGACAAAATTTGAGAAGACGAGATGAGAACAACGGCTGAGGTGACGCGCAGGAGTGTAAAAGAAATAGACTACAGTATATGGTCATAAAATAACTGCATTCCTATAGATATTGTATGTAAAATGTTACATGTGATCACTGAATGTAAATGTTAAGAAACAATTTAAAGATCAATCACACTCACATTCACACACGATGGACCATTTGGAAATGTCAATCAATATCAAGTCTTTGGACTGGGGAGGAAACCCTCAAAGAACGGGGAGAACATGCAAACATGCAAACCATGCATACAAGGGCGAAGGCAGGATTCAAACCCCCAACCATGGAGGGGTGGGGAAAATATGCTAAACACCAATCCACCATGCCTGGTCAGGAGGTTATAAATTGTTGTAAAATTCTAAAATGTTTGCTTGTTTTTAGTTTTTTTTATCATTGATATGGTGAACTGGTCTGTGAGCAGATAATTATTTAAGATTTATCAGATTAAGAGTATCCAATCTACGGACAGTACATTTTCAGACACGGTAGAACTCAGGATAGAGGACTTTGCACTTTATAGTTTCTTGGGAACATGAAAAGCTTCATTGTTGTTTTTTTTTTCTCTTATTAAGAAAAAAGAAAGGCTGGTAAGGGTTTGTCTGCTAAAACAAAAGCAATAGATGGAACTCAATTCCACAACATTAACTATAACGGTTAAACCTATGATGTGGCATTCATTAATAATTTTTTTCTTCATTTAATTATTGGCAAATTCCTGTGGTATAAGAGGAATAAAACACTACTGGATGTGAATCTGGGGCATAATACATCCAAATCAACCCCACTTCGCATCTGGCCGCATCATTTCACCCAATTACTCCTTAAATGTTAAGCAATTTTTTAACTATTTTGAAGTTTTCTGATCATATAAATAGCATTTTATTTGATTTCATATTTTTTTCCCATAAGGAGCATTAAACATTTTGTCACAAATCCTAACCTCAAACTTTTTAACATCTCATATGAAACGAGTTCCCATGAGAGTTCTAGATCATTATACCTGTAAATAATTACATTCCACAGGATTTTAACATTGTATGAAGTCTTGACCTACTAAGATTTCATATCAATGAATGAAATTGAACATTAAACAATGAAAATAAATAATTCAGCTCCATTTCAGGCAGTATCTTTAACAGTAATGATACCACACTAGTGTTTTATTTTTAGTTTCTTTCCTCAGTCACTCTCAGTCACTGTCTAGAGCTCTTATAGTATTCTCCTCTATTTGCTATGTTCTGGCGGTAGATGACATGAGCAATGAGTCTGAATTTCAAAGCCGTCAAACCATCTCCTAATAGCACTCACTCACTAATTTACTGGAAGGAACAAACAAATGAACATACAACATGTGTACAAAGCAGTGTCCCTATGTCGCCTTGACTCTAACAACCTGTGTAAGAGACTTGCACAGGAATATGTTAAAACATTTGTTTAATAAAGCTGTCTGAACCCATCGAGAGGCATAAAATATACATATGTATGTACATTACAGTAATTCGACCTTACTTGTATCAAACAAATAGATAAATAACTGCAACTGTGATAGCTCTGTTACTTCATGCTTGTCTATATATCTCAGTGTATTTCTTCTTTGTGTTTATTTTCTTCTCATTGGTTTCTTGCACGTTCGTGTTTTCTCGAATGTAAATAGTTGTCTTAAATGCTTCAGGCTGTTCTCCGTATCCATCGTCTCCCATGTTTCATTTGTTAAACATTGACACAATAGTATGTTTTTTCTTTCTTTCTTATGTTTGTTTGTCAAAAAAAATTGCTACTTTTTTCACTATGTACATGTTAAAAATTTTAGGATTGATTTAGAATGCACTGTATTATTATTAAGTCCATGTATGTAGAGCTGGAACACTGTTCGTTTTGTTACCTAATACAAACATGTTTAAAGGAATACTTTAAAGAACACTGCTCACTTATGGGTAAGAATCTTCATTCGTTACCTTTCTTTTTTTCCAAACTGTTTTGCTTTTAGTGTCTGCTAAAAGATTAAATGCAAATGTAGTGCAAGTGGCTTTTTAATTCATGTCACATTCTTACATGTTTACATGTCACATTGCCATATGCTTTTGTTTTAATTTTCTGTCCTATAATTTGTCTTATCATTGGTTTGTTAACCTAATGTGTTCACCTGTACCGTGTTTCTCTTTTAAGTGCTTTGTCTTTTTCTAACCTCCTGTTCCTTTACCTCGCCGCAAAGTCTTGTTCGTTGTTATTCCATGGTTCTACAGTACGTCTTGTTTTCTGTCTCTGTGTTTCCTGGTGCTCGTGTTTTTGTTGTTGATATCTCTGGATTATCTCTTTTTAATGTTGTCTATTTGTGCTTTGACCCCATACTATGGACATTGGTAAAGAGATAAACAGTAAACTCATCATAGAAGCACACAAGCATGGCTAGAATTGACCCCAAATCGGAGTCCTGAGATTGAATCTTCCCTGCATAGAGTACACTAACATTACACAAAAATTGTTCGTGCTTGCAGCTTCCAGAGATTTGTACACTGCACTTATTTCTTAATGGTGTCATTATGTGGTATTTGGGACTAGTGGCTTCTTTATGGGACTTAATAAGGCACCAGGCAGAAAACCAAATCTCCATGTGCCATTTGTTTATAGAAATATGCGTGCAATTAGGCAGTGACGTATCAGATTATACAGCTCCTATCACAGGGCAAGCAGCTCATGAGCTCAGCGCTCATGTGAAGTAGTGTTTGAATTGCTGGAGCATGGTGCTTAATTAACTACTATGAATATGCAAAGTGTGTGTGTGTATTCATGGGCATGCATATGCAGTCACATTTGGCTAATACGCATGCTGTTGTTTTCTCTTGTGTCTCATGTATTCTGAGTAAAAAAGGTACTGGCCTGCAGACAATCATCACATCCTCTCAAAATAATGCATCACTTTGGCTCGATGACAGTAATTATGATCAGCTAATACATATTAATGCCAGGCACTCTAATAACCTTATGTCTACAATTAAAAGTATATTCAAATGAGTCTTAATTAATCCATCCATTTTCTGTATCACTTATTCTTACTGTGAGTTTTTCTTCATTCCAAATTCAACTTAATATGGCCCAGAACAAGGGTATAACCATGCTATGGACATTGCACTAGGACACTAGGGCAAATGTAAGTCCACTAGGATTTTGTATTGTAAAGGAACTAAATGCTGTGCAACTGTCCTCACTTTCACACACATTTATAACAGTCTGTCACAAAGTGAGGGTTCACAATGAACTCGCCGAGAGGAAATGCATGTGAGTGTAACGTTAACGGTCAAAAATTGGAATGGACGTTAGCCTAGCCTACTTCCTGGGTGTGCAAATATCAACAGCTAATTGGCATTCTTAAGAACAAACCAAGCCATGGTATGATGCCTTCTATACTAAGATAAGGTTACCTACTATTTAGGTATCTAGTTAGTTACTGTCTGGAAATAAAGCTTGTATGTTCTGCTGCACTTTTCTACGCTTGGCTGCTGTCTCCATTTCTTACAGACTGAGCTCCTAAATATATCAACAAACTTGCGTTGAGTATGGGTGCAACCAAGTGTACAATTGGGGGGGGGGCACACCTACTTTCCTTAACAAGCATAAATATATTAACAAGGAATAGACATAAATAAATAGAATAGATGAAGAAAAGACAAATCCGTTGGCAGGGTTCATTAAATGGGGACATATAGAAAATATTTTGTACTGTATATTGGGGGGGCAGATTGGTATTTCCTCAACATTGGGGGGGACACGACTCCCCCAAAGAATGCGTGGTTATGCCCATGGCCCAGAGCATTTTATAGTTGTTACATTTCTCAGAATTATTAATGCCACCGATTACAATGTAAAGTTGAAATCGGTAGTGGATAGAGTGCAAAACACACTGACTTGAATAAAGTACGGCTACTCTAGTAATAATTCACTTAAGTAAAAGTAGTGGTGAAGAAAATGACTCAATTAAGTATAACTAGATCTTCTGGCGAAGAAAAAAAAACTTGAGTAATTACTCTGCATTACTTGTACATGTCTAGACTTGACACAACTTATCACAACTTGTAAAAAAAAAATGTTCAAGATATGAAGAGTGTATTTCTCTACAATTATGTTAACTAACAAAGTACGCTTTACGGAAGTGAACCTCAATTATCAACAGTAGGTAAAGAAAGGTAATGTTAGATGGCTAACTCAGTCAAATAATGTTGGGGATTTAGTAGCTTGCTTTGTTGGTTAATTAGCTAGATAGTTAGCTCATGCTAATCCATGCATGATTCTAGCTACAGAGTTAGAAAGCACACTTTACGATTAATTATTGAACAGTTTTTTGTATTAAGCATTCGCAGGGTCACCCTTCTGGTGTTATAATTATAGTAGTGGCTACCTAGCTAGTATTTAGATTAGAAATTGCTAGGCTTAATATGTAACACATGTGAAGTTGCTAGCTTGTTACTGCGGGTACCAACATTAGCCAGTTCTCTTTAAAGTGAATCACCACTCAGGTGGTCTTTTCAGAACTATAGCACCTCAAACAATCACAACCACTGAAAACGGTATATTCATATTGATCTAGTGGTAAATTTCCAGGTGTTTTAAGGAAATATGTTGGGGGCATCTTCAGTGTTAGAACCACCTGAACATGAAGTATGAACATTTTTATGCCAAATTCAATGTTTAAGTCCTTGTGTATTAGTTCCTGTTTAGTTGTTTTACTTGACTATTTATTAAATTTGTTTTTCCCTCATGCAAGATAATGAAGTATTAATTCTGTTCAATCTTGCATATAAAATAATGTGATCAGTGTGTGTGTATGTGTGTGTGTGTGTG
>JAFFST010002939.1:39097-49828 GCA_022414735.1 Noturus placidus | reverse complement strand
ATGGATGGATTATCAATTTGTATAGCGCTTTTTACAATGGTACATTGTCTCAAAGCAGCTTTACAGAAATTTCCACTCACTTTTAACGCTATGAAATATTAAAATACGTCCTATGATCTATGACCATTATTACAGGTTTCTCATTAATCGAATGAAGCAAGTTCATGCAAGAAAGAAGAATGAACTAAATCCCACATCCATATAAACAGAATTCAATGAAGTTTGATTTGTAACGCATGTGCGCCTTCTCGAAACGGAAAGAGTCCATGACACTGCTACTAAATGCTAACTTATTCCAAGGCTCCTATGACTGGTAACAGATTACAGTAAAAGCCTCAGTATCGTTAGTAAAGGAAATGCTTCATTTACTGCTATGGTGATTTATTTATTTTTCAATTCACTTTCCTGAATTAGCAACCTGGTGTTATTGATAGGTTAAAAGGGCCTAAAAAAAGTCGCTCCAATGTAAAAAAACATTTAGCTTGCTGTTGCTAACGCATTGAACACTCCCGTAGGGCCATCGGAGGGCATGGAGTGACGATCACTAGGTGGCGCTCTTCATCCTCTCTGACTTGGCTGCCGCTCACAAATAACAGGACTGCTGCACTGATAAGACACAAAAACAGTCAGTTTATGACATATATTCTCACAATGCTGTTATTGTGCTGTCAAACGATAATCAGAAGAGTTTGAGAGCAGTGGGGTGGGGTGGGGTGGGGTGGGTGAACAGAGGGAGCGAGAAAGAGAAGAGAGAGGGAAAGATGGATAACCAAGAAAAAGACAAGCGCATCTTTCAAATTGCTCAATTAATAGTTTCAAAGGAGAGGGAAATGACCATGAAAGTAGAAAACCGCAGAATACTTGTCGCATTGCTCAGTCAACATTACATAAATATCCTTGAGGCATTGTGGACATGTTCTCTACTGCCGTCTTTCTCCAAGTCTTCTGAATGGAACCATTGACGAATTTGCTGTCTTCCATGAATGATGAGCCGTTGTTGTTCACATGATGCATGTCTCATTCAGTAATTATACTATTCTGCCCTCATAAGTGCACTTTATTGCCCAAGACGCAGTTGTCAGGGAGCAAAACACCGATTGAGATATAGTGACCAGATGATGTTTGGAGGTCAGCTAGCTTCGGGCGTTAACTGTCATCGTCATACTGAAAGGAAAAAGATGAGACCGTCTTTTTTCTTTTTTGCACTGAGGCATGAGAAGGAAATCCGGTGTGGTCCTGTCAGTTATGTTTCCATTGCTTGGGTTGAGTTCTTCATGTGGCCGACATGCTAGAATGGTCTCCAAACCACACAGTGACCACAGTATCAGGCAGAAGGGTGGTTAAGTATTAGTCAGAATATGAAGTGTGTTTTTATGAGTAATGATTATAATGAGTTGTCATCAACGTGGACAAGGATGAAAATACCACATGATCCACACTGGGCACTGTACATCCCTTGTCTGCGGAACAATGTCGATTGGTCAGAAGTTGCTAAATATCTACATCTGGTGGAAATCTGAAATAGGGTGTGGTTATGATGGGGCCAGAACTGATTTAACTTTGCTAACACTGGCAAAAGGGTTAGGGTTAAGACTTATGAAAACTAAGACTTATGCTTAAATATGGGTTTTTAAAAATAATACAAGGTCTAACGCACTCTCTTCAGCCTCCTTATTACTTCACTGAATCACTAAATTGATCAATAAATGTTTGAGATTTTCTAATCGAGTCATCCATCCATCCATCTTCAACCGCTTACTCCTTTTCAGGGTCACGGGGAACCTGGAGCCAATCCCAGGGAGCATCAGACACAAGGCAGGGTACACCCTGGACAGGGTGCCAGTCCATCACAGGGCACAATCACATACACACTCACATACTACGGACACGCCAATCAGCCTAACATGCATGTCTTTGGACTGGGGGAGGAAACCGGAGTACCCGGAGGAAACCCCCGACACACGGGGAGAACATGCAAACTCCGCATACACATGGCCCTGGCGGGACTCGAACCCCGGACCCTGGAGGTGTGAGGCGGACGTACTAACCACTAAGCCACCGTGCGCCCGTCTAAGCGAGTCAGTGTTGTGCTATTTAATTTTTGTTCTTTTTTTTTAATAACTTGTCTATGTTGTTATATTAGTAGCTCGACCAGCTCTGCTTGTGTGTTGGTACTTGCTCAGATCAAGCTAGATTTCAGAAATGACATTTAAATGAGTTTCAAACACTCCAACGATGGGCAATATCATTTCTTATATGCTCACATTCACTACGTTTACATGGACAGCAGTAATCTAATTATTGACCTTACTCTGATTAAGATAATAATGTGATTAAGCTGTTTACATGAGTCAAGAATACTCCTGTCATGTTCACATTTTTTATGTTCTAGAACATAATTAGATTAACAGGCCGAGTCATTACGTCACCACGCCACGACGTCTGACGTCCCTCCAGAATTTCACGTATCAACGTACAGAATCGTCTTCGTTATGGTACCGTATACAGTTTTGGATGTTTTTATTTTTTATTTTTTTACAAACACTTTAAGTGCAATTAATTATTTGTCATGCTATACGTGCTAATACACAAATGCTTGAAGTTGTGGGCTGCGTCACAAACCGCGTAGTAACGTCTATATAGTATCCGAGATACATGTATTTCTCCCCACTACAGACCTATAGTAGGTAAGTATGTGGTTTGAGACACAGCTGAACTCTCTTATTTGCCGTAAAAAGCACTGCCGTGTGTGATCGTGTCCTGTCGCAAAATGCGGTGAAAACTCACACACGATGTTCATAATGTGATTAAGGTGTTTACATCTCTGTAATACATGTCCATAATACGACTAAAAGAGGAGTACTCCACCTGTCTTAATTAGATTAGAGCTTAATTAGATTATGACCTTAAATAGATTAAGGTAAGTAAAAATAACTGTTTACATGGTAGTTTCTTAATCAAAGTATGGTCTTGATCGGGTTAAGAGTGGATTATTGTTGTCCATGTAAACATAGCTATAGAGTACCTCATGACAGATTCATTCACTGTGAGCCGAAAAACGTAAGAATCTAAGCAGAACATTTGATGTGAATTAGCTAGCTCACTCGCTTATGCTTTCTGAAAGGAATCATGCTTTAGGACAGGGGTCTCCAATCTTATCCGGAAAGGGCCGGTGTGGGTGCAGGTTTTCATTCCAACCAAACAGGAGCCACACCTGAATCCACCTGTTTAATCAGTTGATCTTGGCTTTCAGTAGATTCAGGTGTGGCTTCTGCTTGGTTGGAATGAAAACCTGCACCCACACCGGCCCTTTCCGGATAAGATTGGAGACCCCTGCTTTAGGATCATTAGCTACTTGAGTGGAAATTGGAAATGGAATCCATTAAGCCAATTACCATAAGCATGTTGTTTTTTTTTTGTCCAAGCAGGAAACATGGCAGACACATACAGTAACACATGAATGTCACGTTCTGTCACAATGTAGAGGAGGGGACCGACACGAATACAGTATAAACAATATATTTTATAAAGTCCAGCAAACAAATCCAATCCGTATAGCAAGTTAAATGGTAAAATGGTAAATGGCGCACTTATATAGCGCTTTTATCTAAAGCACTTTACACTGTATCTCAATCACCCATTCACACACACACAGTCACACACCAATGGTAGCAGAGCTGCCATGCAAGGCGCTAACTTGCCATCGGGGGCAACTTGGGGTTCAGTGTCTTGCCCAAGGACACTTCGGCTTGTGGAGTCATATGGGCCGGGAATCGAACCACCAACCCTACGATTAGTGGACAACCCGCTCTACCACCTGAACCACAACCACTCAAGTTCAAAGTCAAGGCAGGCAAAAAGCTCCAGAATACAAAACCCAGAGAACAAACAAAGTCCGAAAAACAGAATAGCAAACCGGGAGAAAAGGCTTGGTAATGACAGAACTCAAGTGAAACTGAGCAACTACATCATAATGACTGAGTGAATAAAAAGTCCTTACATACTGTGGCTGTGATTGGGCGGTGGATTGGATCCAGGTGTATGAGATTGGAATGAAGGTGAGAATGTTCTGGGAATTGCGGTCCTTGGCAGCCATGTTTGTAGGCCGCAGTGCAGTATGGGAAATGTAGTCTTTAGTCCTCTTCTTTCCGGTATTTCTCTGACAATGACACTGTTGCCAAACTTATTAACAAATTCAAAAAGACCGGAAGGGTTGCGGACAACCGACAAGTGGACGTCCACGAACATCCACAGACGAAGGCACAGACGAAGGCACCGATGTGGTGCTGGCAAACATAGTCTCCTCTGCATGGAGACTTTTGGGACACTCTGAATACACAGCAAAATCGCCAGTGTTGATTTAATACCCAGAGTGTTGAATTTACACCCTACAGTGTTTATATAAATCCACTGGACTCAAATGAACATTCAACATTTACTGTGTACAATAAAAACCCCACTGATTTCTTTTGTTCTGTGTTTGTCACATGATCACAGCTGTAGCATATTTAAAAGTGTTTACAGTTTGATGTTACTTTTGCTTTCGTTTTAACATTTTTAGTTCCGCAATGCAAGCATTCCTGTTTGCAAGACAACGTACTTGACAACATAAAGACTTGCCTTATCATTTGCACTTTTTCAATGTACATGTTTTCTTACTGTCTCTGCATTTCAGCCTGGACAAAGGTCATTGACGACCTCCTCCTGCCACTGTGTCTGCATCTGCTCTTGGATGTTCAGCTTCACCGCATATGAAGAATTATTGTTAATATGTGAATTAACTAACACCATAGGATACATCTGCACACTCACCTGACGTGCGGCACGTCCACTCGAGTGTTCGTGACACAGACCTACAATCAGCCCAGCTCGTGTTCGATCCCACTGGCCGTGTTCAGTATTACTTGAGATCAGGCTTCAGGTCAGATCTAAATTATTCCATTTATGATTGCTGCCCTGTCTCGAGGGCGTCTGTCTGGTTGGCTGCATTAATGAGCAGGACTAGGCCTGAGCCTCTCTAGAGTTCACTCTACTGCTGGTTAGGCATACTGATTATTAGGAGACCAGCACAGATTGCTTTCACCTCACTAAAAAAATACAACAACAAAAAGACCAGGGGAATTAATGACTCAGACTAATACGATACAATGGAATGGAATGAATGTGGTTCGGAAAAAATAAAAATAAAAACTTTGAAAGAAATATAGGGGATGATTTTAGACATCGAACTAGTCGCGGTGAGTTATTTTACGCAGATTCAACAATCTCTGCAATCATGAAACCTTTCCAGAATCGTGTAGCTGTAAAAGGTTAAGGTGAACCGGTGTGACATTTCCTTCATGTCTATACCTAGAGAATTACCTGACAGCAGTATTTTTGACGATGTGACATGAAAGCTAGCTTTTTTTTTCTTTCTTCATACTTTATTGAAGCCTTAACAGCCAGCTCCCTCTCCACACACATCTTCAACATGATTCTGTGAACACAAAAAGGACAGGAAAGGTTGTCTCCTACAGCAGGCAACTACACGACAGATCTACCAATTAGGTGACTCACAGTGTCTTGTTAGCCCCCTACCTGCTCGTCTGAGCTCTGCCCACTGCTGAGGTGCAAACGTTCCATGCTGGCTGTGGTAAAAGAAGAACGGAGCAGTCACACGCACATCACGGCATTCGCACACACACACACACACACACACACACACACACACACACACGCACACACACTTGCACAGACACACACTTTAACTACAGAACAACCTCGTCTTCGCCTTGTCCAGGGCTAAACCTGCACGTAAGAGCAGATCTGGAAAGTTTAATAATGTCAGCTAATAAAGGAGCCTGAAATAATCTTCTTGAGAAAGATAGAGATGATGGCTTAGGTCACAGGTTCCATAGATTGGTCATGGAGAAACCCCTATAAAGCACATTTTAGTGTTTTCCTATTTAAGTGTGTTAGTGTAACACACACACACACAACACACACACACACACACACACACACACACACACGAAAGCCAGCTTTTTTCCCTCCTTTGGCCGCCATGAGCCACCAGAAAAGTTTCAATACACCTCAGTACAGATTATACAAGTCTCTGGATCTGTACTAGTGAAATAATCACCATTCTTCCAGAAGATATTCCATCAGTTGGTCTTTTCATGATGGTCATGGAGTTCAAAAATCTCCAACAGATGCTCAATGGGGTTAATATCTATTGACTGTTAAGGCCACAGCATATGATTTACATCATTTCCTATTGTGGATGGCTATGGGGTCATCCTGGAAGAGATCACTCCCTTTAGGATAGAAATGTTTCATTATAGGACAATAAATAAATTCCCCCAACAACAATATGCTGAAGTAATTAAACCATCCAGCTACTAGAAGCACCTGGTTACAAGTCCGTCTATAGTACAAGCATTTATACAAAGCCTGATACTCAGAGTCCACTTCATTTAGACAAAGCGTAAAGGTAAACGTTACAGCCTAAATGAGATGTGACAAAGATTCACTGTGCTCTGTTATCTGCCTTCTAGTCGTTCATTCATTTCACTTATAATTTACAGATAAAGGTTAGTGCGCTGAGACAGGGACATGGAAGAAAGCAGGGACGGAAGGAATCAACCTCAGGTCCAATGAATGAAAAGCATCTTAATCTGTTCCTGGCATTCCTTTATCACTTAGAGGTGTGAAGCCTTTAAAAGCCACAGATCATGTGAGTCAGGGTCCTGTAATGTTATTTTCATGGTCATAGCTGATGCTGGAATGGAGCAAAAGCACGTCATCCTCCCCTCTGTGCAGAAAGTGCTTGTATGAGGCCACTGAGTTTGAGTATGACTCACCTCTTTCTTTCTTTCGCTCTCTCTCTCTCTCTCTCTCTCTCTCTCTCTCTCTCTCTCTCTCTCTCTCTCTCTCTCTCTCTTGCTCTCTCTCACTTCCTCCCTCCCATTCACAGCAAATCCGTGTGGATTTGGATTTCAATTATAGGCGCCTTCTGCAAATAAGTGTATGCACAGACAAAAGACGTCTCTTCATAAATACCTTCATAAAAGATTGAAATGTGTGAATTCTAATAATAATAATAATAATAATAATAATAATAATAATAAAAACACAAGGCTACAATTAGACAGTAGGTGCTTATAATGCAGTAATTACTTTTCAATGGAATTTGCATCTGAAAATACAACATGTCGGTTTTTCCAGCCGGGTGATGAAGATTTGATACCCAGTTTTCAGATCTATATCCAATTAATTTGAAGCTTAGTGAAGTAAAAAAAAAAAAAAATAATAATCAAAAAACATGATGTTATTGACTTTTTAACAATTTAACTAAGTTGTATGGGTGAGTACCATTTATTATTGGGATCATGATGTTTTGAAGTATAATATGTGCACTCACTTTTGTTGCCAGCGGTTTAGACATTAATGGCTGTGTGTTGAGTTATTTTGAGGGGACGGTAAATTTACACTGTTACACAAGCTGTACACTCACTACTTTACATTGTAGCACAGTGTCATTTCTTCAGTGTTGTCACATGAAAAGCTATCATCAAATATTTACACAAATGTGAGGGGTGTACTCACTTTTGTGAGATACTGTATAACACTGTAGTATAATATGTAATAATAGAAGCATGGTGCTGTTGAATATTCAATTCTGATTTGTCAGAAGATTCTGATTCATTTTCAGTAGCAACGTTCATATTAATGCATATGCATTATGCGTTATTCATGCATCGTCTTCATGCATTATTATTTCCATAGTAACGCCATACGCATGGACTTATCCACTGGATACTCCACATAAACAGAGGTTTTCTGTAAGGATACCTTTAATTGGCATTTACTGTATAGAAGGAGTGTCCAGTGCCAGTGCTTTGTAACAGTAAATGATAAAGCTATAAATTGAAGTTTTTGGACGCTGAGAGTACCTTGCACTTTATTGCGAACTTTACTGTCCTTTCTGAGAGATTGAACAGAGTATGGTGAGAGAATAGTTGCTTATATAGCTTATATATATGACAAGTTCCATCCATAATCCATAACATTAAACATAACTATAAAAGGATAAAGTGTACATGTGTTGTTCTTTGAAAAAATTAAAGTTTGGTAGTGTGGGAAAATTTCTTCAGCGTGTGCTGTTATCAGAAATTCGGGGTGATCAGAGTAACTCTGGTCATCACACCACCACATTGTTTATTATTTTCCTATAACAGCACATAATGTTTTATTCCTTACACTATAATGTACATTATATTATCTTACTTTTATTAGGTGCACCTACGTGGTAGTAACAACTGCGGCCCAAACATACAGTATAGTTCATGTTGCCAGCTCACAGCTCCAGGGTCCCCAGTTCAATCCTGAGCTCTTCATGCCCAAGGTTTCCTCGGGGTTCTCCGGTTTCCTTCTACCTCCCAGAAACCTGCCTTTACCTGTCTTTTGGGTTGACAACACGAAAAGTGTGAATAAGCAATGCTTACATAGCAACAGGCATAAACTGTACACACAAATAAACACATATCTTAATGAAAGAGCAGCAAATTTACAACTCGGGTGCACGGTAGCTTAGTGGTTAGCACGTTCGCCTCACACCTCAAGGGCTTCTTCTGGGTACTCCGGTTTTTCCGGGTGCTCCGGTCTTTGGACTCCTCAGTCCAAAGACATGCATGGTAGGCTGATTGGCATGTCTAAAGTGTCCGTAGTGTATGAATGGGAGTGTGTATGTGATGGACTGGCACCCTGTCCACAGTGTACCTCGCCTTGTGCCTGATGCTCCCTGGGATAGGCTCCAGGTTCACCGTGACCCTGAAAAGGAGTAAGCGGTAGAAGATGGATGGATGGGTGGTTGTTTTTCCACTTTAACTAGGTTTTAGTGCAAAAATTTAGTATAAATAGTGCAAAAAACAATAGAACACTAGAAGCCTATTCCTTATAATGTCATATTGTAAAATGAATCAGTGCCGTTTGACTTGGCTTCTCTGTTTTTCACACAAGTGTATTCATGTTCATACTCAGGTGTATTCATAAGAACTTTATACCTCATTTCTGTGGAGAGAAACCTCAACCCTAACCCTGAACTGGATTAGATTTGACCCTGCATCCTCAGAGCTATGAAAAACAATGGTGGTGTTGTCAGTGTATCTACATTTAAAGTCAAAATAAAAAAGGAGTATGATACATTCATCATTGATATAAGCACCAAATCTACAGTGTGTGCATCCATTTTAGTAAGTCAGTGTGCTTCGTGAACAGGGTAAAGCAGAAGAGATGTTAGTAACACATACTGGAAACAAGTGATGTGTAAGCTGACTTTCACCCACATGTTGATATGCACGCCATTGTAAAAGGATCTAAGGCAGCAAATTCTAGGATCTTGTGAAGTTTTAGATCACGTTTTCCCCACAGCTGAAAATAGGACTGGACAAGTCATTGATTTGCCATTACAAAGGAAGTAACTAGTCTAGATATTTAAGTCCCAGCTTAAGTTCCAAGCCAAGTCATGAGTTGTCATGTATTCCAGAGAAGGAACTCTGAACTACAGTTCCAAGCAGAAACTGCACCTCACTACATCACAGTCACATGACCACCTGCACCTGAATTAGGTTCTTCTTAACAAGCACTTATGTATATATAGCCACAGTATTGCACTGCACTCCATGTCTTACATTTGTCTTTCTTTGTCCTTGTCTCTGTTGCTGTATTTAGGTCTTTGGTTTATGTTTAGTCTGTACCTTAGTGTTTTACCGTTAGTGTTTTGTTTGTGTTTATGATAACGTAATTCTGCACTTGCATCCGTCTCCAAATCGTGACATGAGTCAAGTCAGATGCCATGACAAGTCCCAATTAAAGACAGACAATTCCCAAGTCAAGTATTAAATAAAGTATTAAATATAGTATTAAATAAGTCAAGTCCCATGGCAAGTCTTGAATAAAGACAAACAAATCCCAGGTCAATTACCAAGTAAAGGCGGGAAAGTCCCAAGTCAGCTGCCATGTCAACACTCAATTAAAAACAGACTCAAGTCCCAACTCAAAGTTGAAGTACACACAGGTAAGTCCCAGTTCAGGTCTCTAGTACAAAATAATCATGTCCCTAGTCCCAATTCAAGTCCCAATGAAAAAAACAAGTCTCAATTCAATTCTAAACTAAAGACAGGCAAGTCCCAATTTAAGTCCCCAGTAATAACAGACAAGTCCCAAGTCAATTCTGAAGTTAAGGCCAGGCAAGTCCCAATTTAAGTCTCCAGTAAAAACAGACAAGTCTCAATTCAATTCTAAACTAAAGACAGGCAAGTCCCAATTTAAGTCCCCAGTAAACACAGACAAGTCCAAAGTCATGTCTGAAGTTAAAGACAGGCAAGTCCCAATTTGAGTACCCAGTAATAACAAACAAGTCCCAAGTCAATTCTGAAGTTAAGGCCAGGCAAGTCCCAATTTAAGTCACAAGTACAGACAGACAGGTCCTATCTCATGCGCCAATAAAAACAGATAAGCCCAAAGTCCCAGGAAAAGATAATGAAATCTCAAGAAAGGTCCCAAGTAATGACAGTCAAGTCTCAAGGCACAGTACTTAAGTGACCAAGTCACTACACAAGAAACATATATTCCAATGATCACCTGAGGACCACAAGGTTTAACATCGTCCTACTGTAGATGTCGAACATGAAGGCAGACATGCACACACACACACACACACACACACACACACACACACACACACACACA
>JAFFST010002939.1:15428-39074 GCA_022414735.1 Noturus placidus | reverse complement strand
CTTTAACACTTTAAGTCACCCATGAATCTCCAAGTAAACAAATTCTGGTTTCTGATTGTGGAATTTTTGTTGTTTGTTGCACCATGTTTCTGTCTGTTAGGTCTTAATCACCATTTGAGTCTACATGTTTTCCATCTTCGGAGATGTTTGTCAGAACTTGTAGTCATTCTTAAGTTGCTCTCTATCAGGTCACAAAAATGGGCTACACTTGTGTCTTGAGCTGTCCTAAAAAATGTCCACGCATCACCATTTTAATGTAACATCGATATTATTAACAAAAATTACAGTGGGGTACAAAAGTTTGCATCCCCCACAGTTTGTGAACAGGGGAAAAAAGAAGAAGAAAAAAATGCTCCTCTATTTTGCAATTGTTCTACAGAAAAAATGCAATTCGAAATCTGAAAAATAAAAAGTGGATGTGGCTTGAAAAAAGACAATAGCTCAAAACCTAAAACAAAACCAACAGACATTTGAAATAAAGTTCTATTCTGAAGAAGATCTGAAGAAGATCTGAAGATCAGATAACAAGCGGTGGTAACAGACATGTCATAAAAATATGCACAGATTTGCTAATCTGTCAGAGTAAGACCAAGCATGTCAGGAGCAACAAGTTAAGAGGAGGCTTAAATTTCAACAGTGAGGATCCAGGAGAGATGAGAGGAAGTTAGAAAGACAAAGCTTGAGTGTAGAATTTATTAAATATATATACAGTATATATATATATATATATATATATGGTCTAAAATATTTCTACACTCAAACGCTTGGTTATGAACCTGTAGTATATCATCGGTGAAACTACAGCAACTACAGTTGAGAAAGAATTGATCCATTTCAGAACCTTTTCTCTTTCTGAGATGGTGCTTAAAATATGCATTGAAACAAAGTTCCTTCAACTTCTACATATTCATATGCACTTTTGGACAAAGTTCAAACGAATTAGTTATAATGACCTCGCACAAGCAACCTCTCTGACCAAAATAGACCGAATATGAAAACGCTCTAAGTTTTATCCAACAGAGTGATTAAGTCAAACTTCTGCATTATGCTAAGGTCTGGCCTCCCTGGGATGCTGAGGGTCGGAATCGTGTGCACTTTTGTGCACACAGCAGTGTGTGTACTCTAAGAATGTTTTCGAGCGTAAGTGTGTGTAGGTATGTGGTATGCGACTTGTTGATTTTCTCGGCTCTGGCGCCATGACAGCTGAGCTACCACCCGCTTTAGAGCTTGTATTCATTTACTCGCAGAGCGCAAGTGAAGGGGCGAAGATTTATGGATTATTATAAACGAGTTATGAGTACAGGCCTGTGAGTAGGCACCGAATGACGTCGGGTGGAATATTGACTGTGGGAGTATTGAAGTTAATCAAGATTCCAGTGTAATTTTAAAACCAGAGAATTCTCTGGTGCCACTCTAGCTATGTTTTTTTTCTCTCTCTCTCCCTCTCTTTCTCTTCTGTTGCTGTATATTTCAGTGAGACTTAATTAGATTTTAGAGCCACTCAAACACATTTAAAGTTGCTGGTTCCATAAATTTTTAATGAATGTGTTTAAATTGCTTTAGGTAACTATCACGTTCCTCTTTTTTTTCAGTTCTCTTACTGCACCTTTATTACCTAAGGAATGTTTTACTGCTTTATTAGTTATTCAGGGACTCAGTAGTGGTTGGGAACCAAATCTGTGTGGCTTGGACATCAGTATGTTTGACAGGAACAGCTGAATTTAATTGACTGTGTTGTGATTTTGTACTCCGCTGCATTTTAAAGTAGCATTGCAATCGTGGGAGGAATATGTGAGTGAGAATGGATCACATGACCAACTGACCTGGGAAACCAGTCTGCAATATCAACGTAAACAACAACAGTGCATTCTTAATGAGTTATATAACATCTTATAGAGTTAAATAATGCATTTTTGTCTAGCTTTGTCATTTTCAGAATAATATGGTATTTAGTGATATTTAGTATTTAGTGTTAGACTTTCCTGTGTTGAAAAATCTAGAGTTACAGCCTCACCTGTCACTGGAGACTCCTTCCAACATGTGACGTAAACATCTCCTTACAGAAACATTACCACATTACGATTTACACCTTTTCTTTGTGAAATAACATCCATCCATCCATCCACCCATTTTTGTACCGCTTATCCTATACAGGGTCACGGGGAGCCTTGAGCTCGGAGCACAAGGGGGGATGGAAAACCCATCTCAGGGCACAATCGCGCACACACACTCACCCTGATTGGTGATGTCAACTCAATCAATATTGCTGCTAGAAATCATATGAGACTATGCTTGAGTATGTTTGAGAGAGATATTGGGAGAGAGAGAGAGAGAGAGAGAGAGAGATACAGCACATTTGATATGAAAGTCCACGTCACCCATTCTGCTGTGTGATCCCCTCTGTGGGCCTGGCCTTTCATTACCAACCTTTCTCTTTCCTGTTCTCTCTATGTGTGTCTGTATATTTATTCATGCGTTTTCCATCTCGTTCTGTCTCTCTCCCTAACCAATTTTTTCCCCTCCTTTCTCTCTCTCTCTCTCTGTCTCGCTGGTGTAGGTGACTCATCTACTGACAGGTAGTTTGGGTGTGAACTGTTGTCTTGCAGCAGTGTTGAGCAGAAATGATAGGAAAAGAGAACTGGTTAAGTTCACACTGCATTGCTAGCTCTTAGTTAACATTCACAAAGGAAGCAGCTGAAAGTGGGGACTATAGGAACGAGGGCACGTGTAATGCTGATGTCTCAAGCACTAAAAAGGACAATAAGACACTTAAACACAGGAACTTATATAATGGTGAAAGTCCCTTGGTGAAAATAAAGCTGGGGTTAATCTAGTTCAGCCCCCCTTTGGTGCTATCATGACGTACTCACTCAGTCAGTCACTCACTCAGTTTCAGTAACTGTTTTTATCCTGGTGGATTTGGACCCTATACTGGGAACACTGGTGTTTGGCAGAAATACACCCTGGATGGCATGCCAGTCTATTGCAGGGCACACTTATTCACCGCTAGGGGTTATTTATCTTGGCCACTGGTATGTTTTGTGGAATTAAGGGAGAACCTGGAAGAAATCTATGCAGACACGAGGAAGACATGTACATTAATTCCACACAGACAGTAAGCCAATCTCAGGATCGAACACAGAAGCCTGAAGCTGTGAGGCCTTTGAATTCACTTCAGAACACTGATATTATGATATTTTCCTTCGCACCATTCCTTCTCAGAATACAGAATTGGTTTCAGCTGCGTCACTTTTTATACATTTACCATAGCACTGATAACAGCGAACAGCAAGCCCTGAAGTGTTCGAGTTCTCCTCTACAACAGGAACAGTGGCTCCTTCATTACTATTCAGAATGAGGTTTTGCTAACTGTGTTAATTTTGTACTAGGCACTAGTTAGAAGATGTAGACTTCTAAGGATTATTACATTTTACACTCCTGCAGCCGGTTCATAACTAACACAGTTTTAAGATCAGTCTAGAGTTATGACCAACCAACTAAGGCCATTGTTAGCTGTGCACACTCATATAAAAGCTCATGATCTGTACATTCGTACGCCAAGATGCTAAAATTGGGACAATGAGCTTGGCTCCTTGGTGTTCACAGTTAGGGAACTTTTAAAAACTAGACCTGATTAGTGAAATCTGGAGCAAACATGAAATCTTGGATTTGTATGGAAAACTTCATTCATTAGGGCAATTAGCACAAGAGAATTTGCTCCAAGCCCAAGAACAAGAGTAATGAGTATACCATGGGGGAACAAACATCCGTCAGTTCACAACATGGGGTAAAGTTCCTGTACGGTTCTCTACACGAAGCTCTAAATTACTCTAAATCTCCAAGAGATTGGTAGGTATGTATATGGTGTAGTGTAGAGAAGAGCGAGTCATGTCAACCATACCATGTGAAGGAACCTCCTAACAGAGTTGAGGGATTTAAACAGAACGTGGAATAGATGACCATCTACTACGTGGTGTTTTTACACTCAGTATTTATGGTTTTCACCCATCTGCTCAAACACACAATTTATTGAGCAGAACATAATCACTTCGCCAGAAACAGAAGAATAGAGCTGCCCCTATAGCAGTGGCATTATAGCAACTACACTTCAAGAAGATCCAGCTACAGAAAACTGCTTGCTTATAAATATCAGATAACAATAAGTGATAAATGGGACAGAATGATGAAAACGATTACCTCTGAAAGCTGAACTATTAATGATTAGTTCATGGCGGTAAATAACAATATCAATTTGAAGTGCTTATGTTTTGCTTCACTTTGAACAGTCTTGCCTTTGCTCAGGTAAATAATTTACACAAATGTGGCACACGGTGGCTTAGTGGTTAGCACGTTCGCCTCACACCTCCAGGATCGGGGGTCCGATTCCCACCATGGTCCTGTGTTTGCATGTTCTCCGTGTGCTGCAGGGGTTTCCTCCGGTTACGCCGGTTTCCTCCCCCAGTCCAAAGACATGCAGTTTGGCATGTCCAAAGTGTCCATAGCGTGTGAATGTGTATGTGAGTGTGCCCTGCGATGGATTGGCACGCTGTACCTTGTGCTCCCACGCTCCAGGCTCCCCGTGACCCTGAAGGAAGGATAAGCGGTATAGCAGATGGATGGATGGATGGAATTTACACAAATATGTGTGATTGGAGCAAGAGAGTATCTGCTACAGATGTTGTAATGGTTAATGGTCTCACACAGTTATCTTCGATAGTATATTTTAATGCTCAGTTCAGTCTGTTAAAATCCTCTGTCTGGTCCCTCTAGTTCGCAAGCCCCCATGACTCTTTGACCCTCATTTCTCAGCAATGTTAGACATGACATGTAAAACATTTATGGACCTGTAGTTGCTCATAGCCTGAAGATCACCCCACTTAAAGTTAGGTGATACAACTGCTAACAGCTATTTGGGGAAAACACCTTATTAAACTGACAGGTTGATGATCTTCAATAAGAGAGACCAAGAACATTGTTTAGATACTTTAGCTTTGGAATTTTTTAAGTGAGTTTATCATCAGTTACACTTTGTTTTCCAAGATTCCCCTGATGTAAAAGGAAGGTTCTGTCACATCCACTGGATCAAGATTCATAACAGTAAGTTGGAAAACTGTGCAATTTTAGCAACGTAGTCAATAAACTATTTGTTAAATGCAGATGATTATTTCAACTAGATGTTGTGTCGGGTAACCGTTCAAACTTATCTCTAATTGTTTCTATTGTTTTTGCTTCCTTTAAGCTTCTTTAACAGCTTCTAAATCATTTTATCATTGTTTATCCAGGAGATATCGTCAAGTGTCCATGGTAAAAACAGTGCTCTTTAGTTTATGTCAGGTTTTTTTTTTTTTTAAACTTTCATTCATTTTCTTTTGAGGCCCCACAACATTTAAGCAATCGAAGGACAATTTTGCATCCTCAAATTTACATTGGCTATCTGAGGAGTATTGTTTTGGGGTGACTTTTCAAAACGAAGTATGCTACCTGTGGTGCATTGGGTTGAATTGCCACCTCGCAGCTCCAATTTCCCTGGTTTGATCCTCACCTCGAGTTCCTATCTGTGCACAGTTTCACATGTTCTTCATGTATTCATTCTCTGGCTTCCTCCCTTTGTCATCTCATCCAACTCTATTCTCACCTCAGAATGTGGTCATGAAATAGGCTACAGAGCCAACACAACCCTGAGCAGGATAAATCACTAACTGAAAGTGAGAAATTTGAGGATCTGGTAGTCCTGGGACCATTTCATGGTGGTACATGGATAACACTTGGGACTCTTTGTTGTGTTGTAGGGTCTTACATGGTTACTCTATAAGAACAACTCAATAAACCCTATAGGATGCTATATGGAACCTTTTTTTAAAGAGTATAAAATGTGTTGAGTGACATGGTCACGGGTGATGGGGGAAGCTGAGTAAGGCCATAAACCAACATCATGAGATGAGAATACGTGTTAGGGAGGAGGAAATGTTTGAGCTCTGAGCATGGCAGAATGAAAATAGCTTAATGTGTGATGGGGAGCACGTGTTGGGCAGAAATAAGCAGAGCTGATGACGTAAAAGGAAGCGAAAGGGCTGAAGTCGTTTGTCTGGGGTTTGGTTTAAGTGTCATCAAGTAATTTTAGTTTGTTTTGTTGTTTTTTTATTTATTTTTTGGAATAATTATTTTTATGCTGAAGCTCTAAAATAAATGAATTGACTCACCAGCCAGACCATAACCCTGCCTCTAGTGTGATTGCACCCGAGTGCCAGGACAACTGCTACTGGTATGTTTATGAATGATTTAGTCAGTCAATAAATACACACCCACACAAATCCCTCAGCAGTTGAATAAATTGGTTTTCACGGAAGATTACTTCTGTGTTTATGAGTTATGGGTGGCAAATATATTTCATTCAGATAGGCAGGTCATTTTCTCTTCCTCCTTCAAAAATTGCTACCATATTAGAGATTACAAACTAGCCGTACATTTAATCAAAAACAGCCATGCACTGGACTGATTGCTTTGCAGGTTAACCCAGGGGGCAGCTTTAGAGAACAAAAGACCATTTTCTATCTATCTATCTATCTATCTATCTATCTATCTATCTATCTATCTATCTATCTATCTATCAATAAAGCTGGACGTACGCTATACAACTTTGTAAAATGAATCACATGGAGAGTATCACACACTCACACCCATTGGACCAGGATACCTTGATCAGATTGAACCGAGCTGGAATTCTTTCTAGCCCAGACTGTAGATTCATAGAGCGTATCCGTGACAGTCCTGTCAAGTCAGTCAAAATGGATTTGATCTCCAGTTGGACTTTTTTCATTGACACGTCTGTAATCATCAACGATTGAGAAAAGCAATTGTAGTTTGATTATTTATTTTAACACCCATCCCCCACCCCATAATAAAAAATGTGTTTGGAGGTCAAACAATGTAACACACAAGTATGCATTTCTTCTCTGCTGCAAAATAGATGTGCCTGTGGCACTATTCTTAAGTGGTAACATGAAGCACTAGTGTGAAATAAAACTCAACACCTTTACAGTGATGTGTCTTATTTATAGTCATGAACTAATCACTAATGGTTACGCAGTAAAAGTGAACTGGGTTTGTCCTTCAGTCATGTAAATGGTCAGATGAAAGATATTGTTTTAAATTTAAGCAGATAGGTTATCCAATCTGCCAATCATATGGTAGGACTGCAATTTATATAATTATACAGCAACATGCAGAGCCTCTAGCCTCATATTCCTACTTTTGGCTGACAGGAGTGGAATTCCATGTGGTCTCCTTCTGTTGTAGCCTGGTTTGTTGTGCATTTTACAACGCATAACCTACATCTGCCTGATTTTATGCATTGCATTTACATGGACAGCAGTAATCTAATTATTGACCTTACTCTGATTAAGATAATAATGCGATTACAGTGTGTACATGAGTCACTTTTAGAATACTCCTGTCATGTTTCCGTTTTACATGTTATAGATCATAATTAGATTAACAGCCGGAGTCATTACATCACCGCGTCACACCGTCCGACGTCCATCCAGAATTTCACGTATCGACACACATGTCTTCGTTATGGTACCACAGTTTTGGGTGTTTTTATTATTTATTTATTTTACGAAGTGCAGTTAATTATTTGTCATGCTGTATGTGCTAATAAACAACTGTTTGAAGCCGTGGGCTGTATCTCAAACCGCGTACTTACGTCTATATAGTAGCCGAGATACATGTATTTTTCCCCACTACAGGTCTAAAGTAAGTAACTATGTGGTTTGAGACACAGCCGAACTCTCTTGTTTGCCGTAAAAAGCACTGCCGTGTGTGATCGTGTGCTGTCGCAAAATGCGGTGAAAACTAACACACGGTGTTCATTAAGCGTGTATTATAGTTGTCCATGTAAACGCAGCTAATGTTCAACCTGAAGACCAAATACATCCCTTCATGACAACAGTATTCTCTAATGTCAATGGCCTCTTTCAGCAGGATAATGCGCCCTGCCACACTGCAAATATTGTTCTGGAACGGTTTGAGGAATATGACTAAGAGTTCAAGGTGTTGACTTGGTCTCCAAATTTCCCAGATCTCAATCCGAGCATCTGTGGGATGTGCTGGACAAACCAGTCCAATCCACGAAGGCCCCACCTCACAACTTACACGACTTAAAGGATCTGCTGCTAATATTGTCACAGATACCTCAGCACACCTTCATAATTTAATAATTTATCAATTTGTATAGCGCTTTTTACAATGGTACATTGTCTCAAAGCAGCTTTACAGGAATATCATTTTTTACATTTTTACATTTACAAGCGACTTACTAATGAGAGCACATTCACACACCAATGGTAGCAGAGCTGCATGCAAGGTGCTAGCTTGCCATCGGGGGCAACTTAGGGTTCAGTGCCTTGCCCAAGGACACTTCGGCATGGGATCACCCGGGCCGGGATTCAAACCACCAACCCCACGATTAGTGAATTAGTGGACAACCCGCTCTACCGACTGAGCCACAGTTGCCCGAGGTCTTGTGGAGTCCATGAGGTCCACAAGACCTTCAGAGGTCTTGTGGAGTCCATGCCTCAACGGATCAGAGCTGTTTTGGTGGCACAAAGGGGACCTACACAATATTAGGCAGGTGGTTTTAATGTTATGACTGATCAGTGTGCATATTTATTTATTTATAAATCCTTACAAGTCATGAATTTGTCAGTCACTTATTCTTTCCTTAATTATTGATTCACTCGAATTATCTCCCTCTCTCATATTATTCTTTCTCTCTCTCCCCACCTATGGGCTGTGAGTCATTTTCTGAAACCGAGTCTCAAGAGCAGCTCTGTGCTGATCCCATTAGCTCTGGGAGTCCACACAGTGACGCCATCATGTGTCCCAGACATCATTAAAACACCACATCTGTGTGTACACACACACACACACACACACACACACACACACACACACACACACACACACACACACACAAGCATAAACGAATCCACAGTGACACAGTTCTCCTCTTCCTCTTGTCCATAAATGTGACTGATGATTTTTGCATCATGTAGAACACACACCTCTCCTAGTATCAAACACTTCTTGCGCTTTCAGTACACTTGTCTGAGTGTGGTTCTTGCTCATTTTGTTTGTTTTCTTTCTCCTGTGGTGCATCAGTGAAGTGTGTGTTCTAATTGGACAGCCCATTTATCATGTCTGCCATTCAGTAAAGTTGTTTAATAATTAATATGCCGCTCTGCTACATGGGACACCGTTAGAAAATTACCTGTACCATGGAAATATGTAACCTGCTCGGCCATGTTCCACCATGAGAGAGAGAGAGAGAGAGAGAGAGAGAGAGAGAGAGAGAGGGAAGAGAGAGCGAGAGAGAGTGAGAGGAAGAGAGAGAGAGAGAGGAAGAGAGAGAGAGAGAGAGAGAGAGGGGAAGAGAGAGAGAAAGAGAAAGAGAGAGAGAGGGAAAGAGAGAGCGAGAGGAAGAGAGAGAGAGAGAGAGAGAGAGAGGGAGAGAGAGAGCGAGAGGAAGAGAGAGAGAGAGAGGGAGCGAGAGGAAGAGAGAGAGAGAGAGAGAGAGAGAGGAGAGGAGAGAGAGAGGAGAGAGAGAGAGAGAGAGAGAGAGAGAGAGAGAGACATGAAAACACAAGTCTTTGTGTCATGTGGCAAATTAAAGCACCGTATATATGGGGGAAAACCATTGTTCCAAAATTTCAGGTGTTCCAATTCAAGTCAAGAACTCTGGTCAGGGTCCAACCTTCAGACAATTTTGGTTCCCTTTGGTTCTCTCCCCCTGTTCCTCCTTGTCTACTCAGGGCCCCCCTTTAACGATTACCTGCTTACTCAAAGCACACTTACTGTATGATAAAACCCTAAGGGTAATTATTAGGAACTTTCTTTTCATGTCAAAATCCTTGTCCATGGTAATTACCCATTTGCTACAGATTCGGTATATAGAGAATAACTTCCTTTAAGATGTATCTAAAGAACTGTTGTCCAAAGCAATGCCAAATATCACGCTTTCCAGCATGCTTGTTATCCCTGTCAATCCCCATGGCTGTCAGAGACACGGGTTTGTTTGGCGGAAGCAGAGAGCACAAAGTCCACTTCACACAAGGCAACAACAGAGGGTTTCTAGTCCAAGTTTCGTGCCTCGGGCATCACAGCCCTGAGACTAATCTGCAAAGAGAGAGCATCCAGAGTTCAGAAGCTTCGTAGTGTTACGTGAGTGTACTACCCACTTCCAGGCCACTGAATTTCCCAGCGATTGCGTATTGCTGCAGCTCAGAGAGGATAAGTACAGTGATCAGGTACAAAGGGCTGAGTTACTCCTCTCAGCACAAAGCTGAAGAAGCACTTCCTTATTTGTACATATCATTCCTGGAAGTGTTCATCATGAGCAACTGGGAGTCTGACGGAAGGAAGGAAGGAGGTAGAGTTTGGATGGTGTGGTTTGTTCTCGTTGCCTATAGTCAGCTAATTAGTGCTGTCCTTCACACTTGGCATGGAACACAGTTGGTGTGCAGGACAGTGGGAAAGATGGCACTTTACTGTATGTACCTTTGAGGTCAAACCCTTTATATGGCACATCCGAGGCTTTTTCTGCTATGAGTTTGGAAAGTTTGCCACCCGTGGTTGTTTGTCGAAATAATATTTCATAATGTAATAGAATTCTTTATTCAGATTGGTCAGAAGCTGTTATGTAAGTTTCTATAACAGCAGCTGTGCAAGGCAAACCACATGTTTTTATATATTATTCTTCTTGTTCTAATACATTATTGCTTCAATAGCAACAACTTAAACACGGACGTACATGGCCGACCTTTCAAATAAACCGGTTTGGAAATGTTTGATATGGCAAATTTTCTGTAGAGTGACCTTTATCTAAAGGTCGGCTGTGGCTCAGTCGGTAGAGCGGGTTGTCCACTAATCCACTAATCGTGGGGTTGGTGGTTCGAATCCCAGCCCGGGTGATCCCATGCCGTAGTGTCCTTGGGCAAGACACTGAACCCTAAGTTGCCCTGATGGCAAGCTAGTACCTTGCATGCAGCTCTGCTACCATTGGTGTGTGAGTGTGTCTCATTAGTAAGTCGCTTTGGATAAAAGCGTCTGCTAAATGAATAAATGTAAATGTAATGTAAAGGTCTTGAGGTCTTTTTACATATTTTTTAAAGTCTCCAGTGTCAGAATTTTTACCAGTCAGTGTTAAAGTTGTAACTTTAAGGTATCTGATTGTGAGGGCGATATCCCCCCCCCCCCTCCCGCCTTGCCCTGGTTTCAGACTCACTTCATTCTATCAGACCACCTCCTAGTCTTGGGTTTGGTACCACGGTGCTCTTCCTGGTCCACATGATAGCTTTCACATTACCAATTTTTCATGCATACCCTGCTCTGTTTCAAACTAAACTGATAGCCCCCTTGTTATGGCTTTGTGGATTCTCAGCAACATGACACACTGTTTATTTATTATAATTATTAACGTCAAGAGAGAGGCTGGTGAGGGACCTGCTATAACATAAGTGGCTAGAGGAACTAACTTGTTTTGTGAAAACAAAACATTCTGTTCTGTTGAAAAGTCCTGTAATGATCTTTAGGAAAACAAATTGCTAGTGTTGGAACATTATTGTGTTATAAGAGAAATAAAATACTTCAGGGCATGCTATTATTGGATAATAATAAACTTTGTGGTTGGTGACAGTAATACAGAACAGTAATAATATATATTCTATTAACCAGGGATGAGGAGGGTGTTATTTCCTGACTTAACCTGACACATCTGTGGCTAACATGAGTTCCACTATTATGAACTTTTGACTTGAGCATCACATGACATGGCTGCATGATACAGCAGAGAAATGAGACATGACTCAACGATAAGTAGGGTGAATGACAAGAATGCGTAATTCATGTTTTGTGATTCAATCATCTGAACACCTCTTCCTCTCTCCTTCTCCTTCTCACACATACACACACATTAAACAAACAAACAAGAAAATTGCGAGTCCTGCCAAGTCGATATCACGAGCTGTCTGTGCTCAGTGTTGCACGCCATTTAATTATGGAAGCAGAAATCTCCATGCTAAAAGGACCATATTAATAGTGTCATCTATTCGACGAGTAATTATTCGGGACGCATTAGTCTTCACGCTCCAAGAGGCTCCGTGACAAATGAGGGTGGAAATCACAACAAATACTAGTTAGTTTCAATTCTAGCTTGAGTAGTCACCAGGTGGGTTTTATGGTTGGGAGGATGGATATATGCCAGGACTGTGAATGTGTGTGAGCATGTGGGTAGGTAGTGGGTCAATAAAAGTGTAACCAAGAGGTTGAACCATGGTCAGGTGTGAACTGCTTCATAGGAAGGAAGTAGATGTTTTTCATGAGGTTGTATCTGTGGCTTTTTCTAGTTAAGAGTGCATTTTTCTCTGGAGTGCTGAAGCTACAATTTCAAATTTCACCACTAGTTGGCAGTCAAGACTAAGAGTTCACAGCATTCAGCTCTGTAATAAAGTGGCCAAAGTGCCTGTGGTTACTTAGTGTACATGCACATGTGTGTATCACTTAAGAAATGTCTATGCTTTTGAATGCGAGACATGTTGTCTTTCCTGAAGACTTCTTTGTCCAACACATCAGTATGTAGCCATTTAAAAGATCAGGCTGTCAAGGGGATCAATAGATATTGGGTGAAATTGTGCAGTATTGGTTTCTTCCCCCTCATTCCCACATAATCAGCAAATTAGGCCTTTATCGCCTTAGAAACTTAACCCATGTTACCCTCATTATTGCATTAACAAGATAAGATTAAGCCACTTGGAGAAATATTGATCTGTTCAAATTGGTAGTAAAAGATGGTCCCTGACCCAGGACAGGAAAATTATGCTGCTAGTTTAGTGCAAATCATGTGTGTGAGAGAGTGAGACAGAAGAGGATTGTACTATAATTGTGGTGCTTAGAGATAACAGAACCTTTCTAAGACAATTAGCAGGATCCATAGTAGATATATCAGCATAGTGAATGGAAGGAGCCAAAGCCCAGCTAAATGGATTATGATAAGATCAGAACCTGGACTGAGCCACACACTAATTACTTCCACTAGAGTTCCACCATGAGCGGATGCTGGGGTTTTGAGGTTTAAAGGTGCAATCAAGACATTTTTAATAGCCGTGAAAAAAAAGGTGTAATTCAGCCAATTTGGATTAAAAATTTCCAAAATTAAACCAGTTGTGAAAAAGCAGGGCATATGAATAAATTAAATAAGCCTTATTGATCACATATACATTACAGTGAAATTCTTTTCTTCACATACCCCAACATGTCGGGAAGTTGGGGTCAGAGCACAGGGTCAGACATTATACAGCGTCCATGGAGTAGAGAGGTTTAGGGACTTGCTCAGGGGCCCAACGGTGGCAGCTTGGCAGTGCTGGGGCTTGAACCCCTGACCTTCCAATCAGTAACCCAGAGCCTTAACCACCAAGCCACCACTACAATATATGCTTTTTGCTCATAAGTCTGGATTATGTCTATTCATTAACAACTGCTTTAGCTAAGACTTTATACTCTTAGAAGATAATGGGTCTTCAGTTGTCCCTCTGAATGAACCACTATGTAGAACCATACAGCAGAGTGTTTTCCAATCAGAAAGGTTTCCAAGTAAAACTTTTTTTTAGGAAGCTAAGAATTCTTACCTATCCCAAGAACCCTCAATGAACCTTTGACTTATTTTTTTAGGAAGTACAGACACTCTTAGAAAAAAGTGTTCCGCCTAGCACCCACTAAATGGTCTTTCAGTCTGGTTCCAGAACAGAAAAGGTTTTAAGCAGGAGCCCTTTGGAAAGCTAAAATCAGTAATATTCTATACCATGATTTTTTTTTCATGTGTCTAGGTAGAACCTATTTATTTATTTATTTATTTATTTTTACAAACCTTCACTCACCTCTTGCACCCCATTTCTATATGTATTCTGTCTTCTTTCTTGTTGTTCTGATGTAGAAACTGCACAACTGAGGGTTTTCTTGAAGTAGAACTATTTTTTGGAAACTAAGAATTCTTAACTACACAAAGAACCCTCAATGACAGCAGAAGTCTTAGCAAAAAAAAAGGTTGCATCTAACACCCACTATAAGGGTCAGTTTGCCCCTATTGGGGAACCCATAAGGGTTCTATGGTTTTGGGTAGAAGCCCTGAAGTTAAAATCGATATCTATTTTTGCCATGAATTCTTACCGCTCAGACAGGTTTCTAGGCAACACTAATATATCCTAGTCTTACAAACCCAACCTTTTTAAATGATATATACAGTGTCACCGATTCTGTCCATTCCTACCGTCTTCTTCCTTGTGCTACCAAGTAACCATGGTAGCGATCCAAAATCCACCATTTGCTTTGCTTCAAACAGCATTTTGAATAGGCCTCAACCTCTTATTTGCCTACTTTAAAAAACAAACAAACAAACAAACAAACTTTCAGAGAACTGATGGCACCTTTAATGTCACACCATCCATTTACGTACACTCAGAAGAAGAAGAAAAACCCATTGCTTGTCCTTCTGAAATCATATGGAATTATAGCATGACCAGACATGACCCAGAATATGAATATGGCAGCTGACGTGAGCTTTGGCCACCATTAAACTGGAATGTAATTTAGCTCTGCCGGCTGATCGACAGAGTGTATTTCTCACAGTAACATTATTAAATCACTCCTGCTTCCTGCAATAACCACAAGCACCCTGAATGCAGCAGTGAGCAACAAGGCACAGACACGGCTTTCAAGCAGCTGTCAATCACTCCTAACAGCTCACTCACACCGCCACCCTTCCTCCGAGTCACCTAAATTGCTGTATCAAGAGTGTAGCTGGTGAGTCAGGAAGTGAATTGGAAAAGAGAAAAGTGCCCTTCTGATATTAGCCCTGACACAAAGAGAGACAGAATGCAGGCTTTAATTTGACTGTATCACCTCAACATGACTGCCAGAGTCTTTCAATACTTGCCAATTCAAGAGGAAGAGACAATGTCCACTGTCCTGCTGGCCTGCAAGGACTGCTGCTCAGGGACCATCTGCCAATCAATCAAGAGTAATCAGCCCCATATGAAGCTGAATGGTGTTTAATCAGGGTTTAAATAAATATTACATAACTATTGTCGTGTGAATTTATAGCAACATCTTTGTACTTTGCATTTCAAGCATTCTGCTCCCATCCATCCATCCATCCATCCATCCATCTTCAACCGCTTACTCCTTTTCAGGGTCACGGGGGAACCTGGAGCCTATCCCAGGGAGCATCGGGCACAAGGCGGGGTACACCCTGGACAGGGTGCCAGTCCATCGCAGGGCACACCAAATTATGAAAACTCTTGCCTAATATGGAGAGGGTACTCGAGCTGAAACCTCATCAGAATGCAGCTCATCGTGATGCCCTTGCAGCGTACACTTCAACCATGTTGTTCAAAACATTTACTTTCATGTATTCAATTAGTGCACTGAGATGTGCTGAATAACTTTACAAGTAATGGTACATTTCATGAAAATAATGAGCGGAGCAGATCATCAGCACAAACATAAAGACAGGAAGACGCTTTGTGTTCTGAACAACAAGACAGCATTAAGGACTGCACTCAGACACTCATTAATGCAATGAATGTATTTATGTGTTATACTAACATTTCTTATTTTAGAAAACTAAGGTCGTCTCAGGACGTCTGGGATCCAGTAGCTTTAATTCAAGATCAGTCCATTACCAAAAGTAATACAATCATTCTGTCATTATTAATTACGTTCATGAAATTGTTATTATTAACTGACTATCTGCGTGTCTTTAATTGTATTAGTATTAGCAATGAAGATTTAGAATATGTACGAATATTTCCTGTCAGAAAAGCGCCGTAAGTGTAGTTGCAAGTGTTGGGTTAGGGCTATGAATTTTGTCAGGTTAGTTCATGTTAGTATTCTAACTAGCGTTAATAGTAAGGTTGATGAACAGTTATGAGTAAGACTTAAATAACCTGCTAGAAATCATGTCAGGTTAGTTCATCTTAGCATGACATTAGCATGAAACATCTAACTTGCATTAGAGATGAAGATTATGAACATTTCTGAATATGTCTTGAAATATCTCTTAAAGTACTCTCAGATATCTTGTCAGGTTAGCGCAGATTAGCCAGCTGGCTAGCAAACTTTTTTTGTTTGTTGTTGTTGTTGTTGTTGTTGTTTGTGCTTGACATTGCCTAAATTTCGAATGGTGTCGTTTAGCACTGTGGTATTTCTTATTCAGACAATTTTCTTTGATAGAGATGTATTAGTTTTTACAAAACAGCCGAAGTTCTTGGTAGTAGACTGAAACATTTAGCTTTACAGGTAGGCCCTATGCTGTAAGAATACAGGCATGCTTCAATGATATCTAAAAATAGACTGGCAATGTTCATCTTGTTCAATGTCATTCTGATCTATTCACTCTGTATGTTCAGTACACAGTGTTTTTCTGTACACTTACAAAAGGTAGTCCAATTGTACACACTGCACCTGCCTAAGCAATGTTAAGTGACTGGTTAGCTGCCCTGTGGGAACATTGCCGGGTTTACTGTACTGTGTAAAGCATTGGGACCGCACATCAACTACTGTCAGCTTGAAAAGGCTTTCACCTTCTTTTCCCTGCCTACTCTGTTGGTCTTTGGGGCTTTTGGGTAATGGGCCTTGAAGTGAGGAAGAGAGAATGCCTGTATATGTATGTGTGTGTATGTGTGTGTGTGTGTGTGTGTGTGTGTGTGTGTGTGTGTGTGTGTGTGTGTTGAGATTTCTTGGAGCAGTGCCAGTACAGTGATAAATGACATATGGGGCGCCGACATAGTTAAAGAGCTCGGCTTTGGGCTAAAACTAATTAGACCTTTCACTTAGCCGACATCAGCTACTGTACACAGGGTTGTTTAATGTTCAGAGCCCTGATACGGATGTGTGAGTGCATCTCGCAAGGCACTGAGGGTCTTTCCCATTTCTGCGGCTTCCTCCCAGCACCAGACTGTCTGGCTGACTCGGAAAACGTTATTACGCACATTCCCACCAAAGTGCTTGCCACGGCTCGCATGGATTTCCAGTAATTTTTGGGGGAATATATCCAGGAATTTGCCGTGCTTTCCAATATTATGTAGTAGCTTCTGTCACTGGTTTGCCCGGAAGCTCTTGGAATGCAGAGCGTCATCATTTGAAAAGCTACTCAATGAGTCATGCAATGGTATTATCTTAAAAAAACAGCCAGACAGATACTTTTTAGAAGAACTAGTGTTTCTTTGGTCACAATGGGGAATTTGATGAATTTCCCCTCAACCTGGATTAACATTAAAAACCTTTTGATATATCTGGGAGTTTAAAAAAAAAATATGTTATTACGTTATATATAAAGTTAATATGTAGTTGACCCCCCCCCCCCACCCCCAATTTTCTAACAACTGAAGCAATACAGCATAAAAGTAATTGCAGTTACTCACACTTTCCCAAAGGTTTGATATCAATACAAGATTAAAGCTCAACCTTAAAAACCTTCCCCCTGAGAAAGTCTCTGAAGATTATGAATTATACAGATTTAGTGCTTAATTTACAAACACCTTTGGCTGACGAATTTATGAAATGTTGTATAAAGATTTTTCGAATAACTGGATGCGTTGCCCTTAGCATTCCATTATAAGACAATTTTGAGTAAACAGATCCCCCTCAAATAAAGCAAAACATTACAACTCATGCCCATGGTGAGCACACATGAGCTACAAGTGTGGTGCATAGAGATCCATTTAAAAAACATTGTACCACAGCACTCTTGAATTCTCAAATCTGATTGGTTAGAAGGTGTGGATGAATTTTCTATGACAGTAGCTTTGACAATAGTAGTGGCTATGATTCAAATCAAGTTTATATTAATGCGCTTGTTCTAATACTGTATGCTATTGTTTCTATAGTAACAGCTCATTCACAGGGACTTGTATAACAGACGCTCCATATCATCTAGGGATAAAAAAAAACAGATTTTAAAAATGTTTTATTATTTAACAAAGAATAACATCTAGGAAGGAGTCTCCAGTGTCAGCACATTGTAGGAGTCGTTAAGCTTTCCAACATGGGAAAGTCTTTGTTAGAGATGTTCTTTCGCCTTGGGCCTGGAGATTGAGGATGATTACTGGGGCGGAGTGTTAGATAATATACGGACCACCACGTCCTGTGCTAGACTTAGTTTCATACAATTTAAAGTGGTCCATAGAGCTAACCTCTCTAGGAGTAAACTATCTAAAATATATCCCAATGTTCCTGACATGTGTGAGAAATGTAAACTTTCACCCTGTAACCTGAGTCATATGTTTGCACTCTGTCCTAAACTACAGAACGTTTGGAACTCCTTTTTTAGGACTATGTCCGACATTCTTAGAATCAATTAAGAAGGGTTTGTCCTCTAATTGCCATCTTTGGTGTTTCATCTCAGTGTCAGCCTCTGAACCTTAGACAAGCTAGTGTTGTGGCCTTTGCATCGTTGATTGCTCGGCACAGAATAATGTTGTCTTGGACCTCTCCACAACCCCCCTCTATATCAGTCTGGCTTAAAGATTAAATGTTCTTTTTAAAACTTGAAAAAATCAAGTACAACATCAGAGGTAGGGGAGATTCATTTTTGGGAAAATGGCAACAGTTTATTACCTACTTCAAGGATGTACGCACCCCGGAGGTAGATTAAGGAGAGGTGGACGGTCAATACTATCCATCTTAACCCCCCCCCCTTTTTGGGGTAAAAAGTTTGATTCTGAATGGATTTATGAAAAATGAATCATATGTAATTGAATTACATGTACATGAATCATAAGTAAATGAATCATATGTAAACATTCCTAGGTAGGGTGGGAGGGGCTGTTACTGGGGTAAAAATGTTGATTCTGTATTGATATATCTTGTTGTACTCTGAAAAGTGTATGAGAATCAATAAAAAAACATAAAACCGAGAGGTTTCCTTTCGCACGCTAACGGGTCGACATTGATTTTGTTTACTGGTTCACATGTGTTTGTTTTGGTTTGTGTCCTGTCCCGCCCCAGTTATGTTATTGATTGTCTCCTAATGTGTCTCAGCTGTTTACGTTTTTAACCGGGATTACGTTTAGCATATAAACCCCTTGTGTATCTTTGTTCAGTGCGAAGTATTGTGTGTTCTCCGCCAGACCCGTACCAAACCTTTGTTCTTTGTTCCGTGTTTCCTGGTTTTGATCCTCGATCCCGTTTGATCATCAATCGCCTGACTCCTCACTTATTTCTCCACTACCTTTTGCCTTTTGAATTGGAATTGTTTGCGTGTCTCTTAAATAAAAGCACTTAACTGCACTTGCATCCATCTCAACCTCTCCTACATGACAGTCTTAAGAAATAAAAGTGAAAAGGCTGTTGTTCCGTATCATTTACATTACATTTATTCCTTTAGCAGATGCTTTTTATCCAAAGCGACTTACAAATGAGAGCACACACACTCACACACCAATGGTAGCAGAGCTGCATGCAAGGTGCTAGCTTGCCATCAGGGGCAACTTAGGGTTCAGTGTCTTGCCCAAGGACACTTTGGCATGGGATCACCCGGGCCGGGATTCGAACCTACGATTAGTGGATGAGTGGACAACCCGCTCTACCGACTGAGCCACAGCCGCCCATGACAAGCTGCATTAAATTTAAGTACAAACACAACATTACATGTAAGTATAAACAGTTAAAAAGTCATTTAGTAATACATTAAATGTTGTATTGTTATTGTTGGAAGATTCGTGTGGTATAACAGGAATAAACACTTGGGATGTTAATTGCATCACACCACTACATTGTTGATGATTTTCCTATACCAGAACACCTTGTTGTGTTTTATTCCTTACTTAGATTATTCCTTTAATGTAACAATATGGTAATTTAGTAAGTTTATCCATATCATACCAATCAAACATTTATATTAATTATGCATAGAAACCCTAATCATTAAATGGTTATGCATCATACATACCACATTTGTTTGCCACTATGAAAATACAATATATTTTGATTTAACCTTTATGAAATCAAATGATAGCAGTAGAAACATCATGTGCCTCACTCAACTGTCTCAAAAACCTAACATTTCCCAATAAGCTGGTGCAGAAATCAGGATGATGTCCTGTGCAAGTAATTCAGTTTGTAATCTTTTAAATGAACAGCAGTGATTTTGATTGTCTACACAAAACCGATGATGATTAACCGTTGTGCTTGAAGGCATGAGGTTTGTATTATGAGCACATTTTTACTGCATTGTTTTGCCCTGTGGCAAGCTTTAGGATGTTTGGTTTACCCCTGTCTTCCTGATTCCAATTTTCAAGCTGTTTAATTTAGCTTGTTGTTGATTTGTGATGCATGTGTAAGTGGGGTAGAGAAAAAAAAATTAACCAAGTGAAGACCTTTAATAATTCATCTAAAAACATAATTGACTGGGCCCTAACTTACGATTACTCATTAAATTCAACACAATTCCATTAGTTGTTTTTTGAAAACAAAACACAACTCTTCCCTGACGTTCCTGTAGTGTATGACATCTAATCTTGCACATCTTTCACATAACACTCTCAGTCTCTCTCTCTTTCTGTCTCGCTCTGTTTTCTGAAGGTTATTCATTGACAGGCAGCAGAGACCAGAGACCTGCCGATGCTGCGCTCTTTATACTGATGAAATCCAGGGGATCGGAGTTGATGCCGGGATTTGACGTCAGTGGAGACATCGAAAGCCTTGATGCCTTTGATTCGGCAGCCGGCAAGGCCGAATGGAAAGATTCCAGGTATAAAAAGTCATGGTGGGCGCAGGAGGCCATCCAGATTGAACAATAAAAGCTGGCAGCTGCTGTGAGTTTGGAGTGCACTTCAGTGACCCCTTGAGGACAGCGTCTTGCTCTCTGCGCATAATTACCTGAGGTTTCTTCCATGCTTGCTGTGGTGTGCGCTGTCCTCACCATGTGTGAAGCCCTTTCATCAGGAATGAGTGTTTGTCTGTCTCACAGCTCTTTCCTTTGTCTCAGCATCCGTAGCAGATGGCGGTCTATACTGACGTCGAAGTGGACAAGTCAGATCTTGCTCCAGTATGCTGACCATAGATACAATGCATTCTTTTTGTATTCAGACATACTTTAGGATGGCACATTGGCATTATGATGAAGTAGGTGTCTATAATCTTGTCAAATTAATGCCTCACTTTTGATGTGGATCAAATTCCTTGTTGTGAAAGCAAAACCCCTCTGGCTTCGTCTCATCCCTCCTCTCTCTCTCTCTTTTTTTTTTGCAACACGATTTTTACATGAATTCAATTAGTTTAAAGCACCTTGAAGTGTTGAACAAAGGGCATCTCGTATTAAGGATTAAGGTTCACCAAAACAAGGCTTATGAAATGTTAAGGACTATGAACCTATGCATATATTTCATAATGAATTTCACATTCTGAAGATTTCTTTTTCTTTTTTTACTGGATTGGATTTCATTGTTGCTGAATTTCAACATGTGGTGTTGTAAGTGGTTTATTCCCATCTTGTTAACCTTAAAGTCTTACTTTATATTTTACTCATTCATTCAGAATTCAGAAAAGAAAAGTGGAAAGTATGAAGAAAGCCACCAACACATCATTGGTGCCCAACTACCAGCCATTGATCATCTTCACCACAGTAGATGTCAGTAAAGAAACCAGCATATTAAGTGATGAGACACTTTTCAGACAAAAAAACCCCAAAAAGATGGCTGCTGGATTTTGCTGCAAAAATAAGAGGCAACAGTTAGAGTCTCTCGAAGAACCGTGGCTGGTTCTGCAAGATGCTCAGTAAACTTACAGCTCATTTCCTTTTTCATGTGGAGTCATGTGGGCCTGGAATCAAACCACCAACCCTACGATTAGTGGACACCACGCTCTACCACCTGAGCCACAGCTGTATATCCAGAGCCTACCCGGATAACACTGGGTATGAGAGTGTGAGGGCACCATACACACTCTTATTCACACTTGGGGAAACTAAGAGCCACCAAACCACCTATAGGTATGTTGTTGGTCGGAATGAAGAAACCCAGAAGAAACACATGCAGATCAGGAAGAACCGGTGAAACTCTACACAAACAGTATCCTGATCTCAGGATCGAAACCAGGGCCCCCTGGAACTGTGAGACGACAACCACTTCTGGCTTCTCCTCCATAGGGCGGCTGTGGCTCAGTCGGTAGAGCGGGTTGTCCACTAATCGTAGGGTTGGTGGTTCGAATCCCGGCCCGGGTGATCCCATGCCGAAGTGTCCTTGGGCAAGACACTGAACCCTAAGTTGCCCCCGAGGGCAAGCTAGCACCTTGCATGGCAGCTCTGCTACCATTGGTGTGTGAGTGTGTCTCATTTGTAAGTCGCATGTAAATGTAAAATGATATTTCTGTAAAGCTGCTTAGAGACAATATCCATTGTAAAAAGTGCTATACAAATTGATAAATATATATATGTTATTTTAATATTAATCCTAAATGTCATTATAATACTTCTCAAGTGATTTTACTCTAAAAGTCCTACTTACTGTATATATTTTTTCATAAAAATCTTTTGCCTCTTCAACTCATAGCCTGTTTTCTCTGACACCATCTACTAGTCATTATCATTCATAAAGCACTCACCTAATGTTCATTAATATTTATTAGCTTGCTAATAGTCTGCTCGAAAAAAAAAAGGGAAACACATTTTACAGGTCATTACACATGAACATCTTGTTTGGAATCACTTCTTCGCAAACTAATGCTGCTTCAAACCTAAGTAAAAACTGCCGATATGTTATTCAATGTCATAAAACCACAATCTAAATTCAATTAAATTTTTCTGATGTGTTTCAATTGGTGCTCTAACACAAATGAATTGCCGTGTAAGTATAAGAGGTTAAGATAGCACTTGAAGACAAACTTTCTCATGGAGACTTTTGCACATCATCCCAAATTCAAATACTGTTCCACTTTATAACAGAGTAGGCTACTATTTAAAATGAGGATGTATTTAATTTTGATGTCGTTTAGGAAGCTGATTCCCCAAACACGTGATTGAGAGAAAGTCATTGAGTTGAAACAGACAACCGAAGAACATGCTCATAGTCTAAAACTCCACGTAGTATAAAACTGACCAAAAATGTTACCTCTCACAATATAAGCCCTTCAAGGAGTTTGGCCCTAAGAAAGATTGCAGTCCTCTCTCCATCATGTCACAGCAAGTCATGGGAATTATGATTTCATTTATCAAACCAAATCATTCAAACTGTCTGCCCATTTTGACAGATTAAATAGAAAACCTCCAAATTGTTGCACATAAGCTCATACACCGTGCATAACTTATTTTCCTTCACAGTTTTGCATTTTTACAGTGCCTTGCAAAAGTATTCGGCCCCCTTGAACTGTTCGACCTTTTGCCACGTTTCAGGCCTCAAACATAAAGATATAAAACTGTAATTTTTTGTGAAGAATCAACAACAGGTGGGACACAATCATGAAGTGCAATGAAATTTATTGGATATTTCAAACTTTTTCAACAAATAAAAAACTGAAGAATTGTGCGAGCAAAATTATTCAGCCCCCTTTACGGTGGTGTGAAAAAGTGTTTGCCCCCTTCCTCATTTCCTGTTCCTT
>JAFFST010002938.1:35852-47092 GCA_022414735.1 Noturus placidus | reverse complement strand
TTAAACATCTTAGGGAGTTTTTCCTTGCCATTGTCGCCACTCATTGTCGTCTTTCTCAGTTTGGGATAATTACTCATTTTTACTGTGTGTGTACTGTGTTTATAATCCTGTAAAGCTGCTTTGTGACAATGTCTATTGTAAAAAGCGCTATACAAATAAAATTGAATTGAATTGAATTGAATTGAATCTTGCATGGAGCCCCAGGCCGAGGGAGATTGACAGTTCTGTTGTGTTTCTTCCATTTGCGAATAATCGCACCAACTGTTGTCACCTTCTCACCAAGCTGCTTGGCAATGGTCTTGTAGCCCATTCCAAACTAGTGTAGGTCTACAATCTTGTCCCTGACATCCTTGGAGAGCTCTTTGGTCTTGGCCATGGTGGAGAGTTTGGAATCTGATTGATTGATTGCTTCTGTGGACAGGTGTCTTTTATACAGGTAACAAACTGAGAATAGGAGCACTCCCTTTAAGAGTGTGCTCCTAATCTCAGCTCGTTACCTGTATAAAAGACACCTGGGAGCCAGAAATCTTTCTTATTGAGAGGGGGTCAAATACTTATTTCCCGCATTAAAATGCAAATCAATTTATAACATTTTTTACATGCGTTTTCTGGATTTTTTTTTTGTTGTTGTTATTCTGTCTCTCACTGTTCAAATAAACCTACCATAAAAATTATAGACTTCTGAATAGCTTTAAAAAAATGATAAAAAGTAAAAAAAAAAAAAAAAAAGTTAAAGGTTTGGAGTGGCCTTGTCAAAGTCCTGACCTGAACCAATTGAGATGCTGTGGTAGGACCTTAAACAGGCATGGATCATGCTCGAAAACCCTCCAGTGTGGCTGAACTCAAGCGATTCTGCAAAGTATAGTGGGCCAAAATTCCACTACAGCGCTTTGAAAGACTAATTGCCAGTTATCGTAAGTGTTTGGTTGCAGTTATTGCTGATAAAGGTAGCAATTAGTTTTTCATATTGATGATAGGTGTTGGGTAACTTTTTTTTTTTTTGCTTCAATAAAAAAATTCATAATAATAATAAATCTGTTGTGTGTTGTCAGGTTGCCTTTGTTTTATGTTGTATTTTGTTTGAAGGTCTAAAAATGTTTAGCATGAGATATACACAAAAACAGAAGAAATCAGGATACTTTTTCACAGCAATGTATACTGATATATACATCATAAATCAAATAAATGTAGCAAGACTATAAAACTACCAACATAATGACAAGACACTTTAGATCATTTGTGCTATTGGTTTTATTATTGTCATTATCGTCATCGTCATCACCAGTATTATCCCCACTTCTAATAACAGTGGTACAAAGAAAAACAAGAAAAAAATCAAAACCACTCATTCTCAGTCATGGCTTAACATTTTTCCCTATGTTCTGAAAAAACGAGAGAGTAAGAGAGTGTGGGGAGAGTAAGAAAGAAGAGTGAAAATCTAAATTCTGTCGCTTGAGGACCATATGGCAGCTTGTGAGAAGGCCGCCATAAGTCGAAGGCTTTTGTTATGGAAATTATACTTTTTATTTTTTGGCACTTTTCATTACTGCACAGCCAAGCTGGGCACTTAGACAAAAGACAGAAGGAAAAAAAACAGAAAGAGAGAGAACATCAACAGATCTCCTAATACAGAAAATGATCCCATATTGACAACAACTGGTCAATGCAGCTGACAGCAGATAATTAGCTAAATAAGGTGTGTCCCTGATTTTGTGTTTTCTGTCCAGGCTTTTACTGGTACCAGTTTATACAATGCCAAAAAATTTCTAAGAAAAGAGGAAAAGCAAACGGATCAGGTTTTTCTTTTTCACATGCAGTGTCGTATTATTGCTGTGACATATTTACAATCATATTTACAAGTTCATCAGAGAGGAACAATGTTTTCCCATGAAATTCTCCTCTAGGTGATAGTCCTTAATAGCTAACTGTGACCTTTGGACTACATGTCAACCGGATTCCACATCTCAATACTGACATTGCTTGACATACATTAAAAATGGTTTATCACTTGATTGAAAGTAAAATAGAGAGGTAAAGCTAGTCGTAAATCATCAAATGTCCTTGTAAAGGCGGTTATTTCGTGTTACTAAGGGCTTTGCATAATAAAACAGTTCATTATTCAGTGGGTTTTATCATTGCTTTTAATCTTAGGCTTTAGGTTTGAAAGCTTGTATGCAAGAAAAAAAGAGAGAAAAAGACAAATGAGTGAAGGATGAAAAATAATGACTTGTTTACAGACATGATGCATTGGTGGGTAATGAACTAGGTTGAAAAGCTGAGAGCAAGAAAAGTGTCTACATGCTGCCTCTGTTGCTGCACTCACAAACTTGAACCACACTGATTTAAGGACAATGAAAGTCAATTGTTAAAGGAGAGGTCATGGATGCGTGGGCGGATGGATGGATCGGGAGAACGGAGGAAGAGTGGGTAGGAGGCGAGGTGATGGGCAGAGAAGCTCATCTCTGATTCCCTGTGGGTTTTGCACTATTACGGATATTGTGCCGTCTGATTTAGAATATTCAAAGCGCTGACAGTGCATTCGCCTGCTGCTGGCTCGACCTTCTTCATCAAGGTCAGACTCAGCCTCAATTACTCTCTCTGTCTCCCTGCCTGTCCACTAGCACCTGTTCACCCTGAGAGAGAGGGAGCGAGGAAAAGAATGACAGCCAGGGAAAAAGAGAGAAGGGATACGAGTGATAAAACTACAAAGAGATATCAATGAAAAGTAGAGGAGGTTCGGTGAATGCTCGTTTAAGACGCCATCATTTACTGCACTGAGCTCTAATCTAGAACTTCTAGAAGGAAATAATAACACCACACACTCCTAATACTACACTCTATGTCTACATCACAGCGTTTGAACAGACTTGTGTCTCACTGATGCACGCCACCGGTGCCGTCATTACTGTTCTGTTTACTTCACCCTGTCACCGGTGACAGATATTCGCTTTGAACCTCAGCCCTGACCCATCGTCAAACGCCGCCTGTCTGGAAGCTACGCTTCACATCACGGCACAGAGGCATCAACATTGATGAGTAGGACATAATGAGACAGTGTATGTGTCCTTCTTTGCACTAGGTTTTATTTTTAGCACGTTTAAAACTGCCGATGGCTAGGTGCACGTACAGACCGCACTGTAATGCTCGATTATTAGCCTGCAGGTTTCTCTGACCTGTCAGGTTCCCTCTCTCTCTGCAAGACAAGCCATTAAACATACTGTAGCATCGCTATCCATCAGACAAATCTCCATCTCCTGGCCCAGTTCATTTAGAGACCTGTACTGATTTGCCTCTTCCATCTGTAGCGCTGAGAAAAGTGCAGCCTAAATGTGTCACGAATGAAGGTAATCTTGATAATCGTTGTTGTTTCGTTGCTCATTTTCAGCAGGCTGACTTCAAAGGCAAGACGCTGATTGGGGTAAATGATGATACATACAGTACACACACTGAAATTGATCATAATGACCTAGGTATAACTGAGACTATTTATCCTTTAATCTTGCACACGCTGCTTGGTCGGCATCACTGTTATTAAAGATATTAAATGCTGTTGCGGCAGCGCTGTTTTCAGTATTAGCATTAGGATCATTATGTCTGAAAATGTTGACTCTTTGATAGACTTTTCCAAACCATGTCTATAAGGATTCATAAATTAGTTGGAGTAAGTTTTTTCTTGTAAGTCACTTTAGCAAATGTAGATGTAATATGCCATTGCATGCAGGAAATAAAACCACATGACCTACATGGGACAAATGAAATGAATCATGTGTGAAAACCATTTGTGGAAAAGGAAAACCATATGATCTACACATGAAAGGTGCACAGACTAGAAATTTTGTGACACATGATATTGTCTACAAACAATGTGTAAAAATTCACATGAGAAGTTTGCGTGACTTTTCTCTAAGGGAAAGCAGTGAAGCATTTAAAACTTGCAGATCGCCGTTTGGATGTGGACCAGGCAAAGTATTTCACCGGACCGAAGAGAGTACTTGAATCACATTGCTCAGATCACATGCATTAATTATAAATGATAAATTATATAGCTGAAGGCAGCCCATCAGAGCAGAGTTAATGTTTTCATGTTATTTCCCCTCTCTCATCTGCGATTAGCAAACTGACAATGTGGCATGTTTAAAAAACTAGACACTAAAAACTTAAGGTTTAAAGGCAACTACATTGGATGTGTCTCATCTGTTCAGAGTCCTTGTCACTAACATTCAGTCATATTAGTTACTTTTCTAGACTTTTGTAAGCCAGGAATTTTCTATAAGTAGAATTTTAGTTGAATACCTCGTAGTTGAATACTGTATATTGCCATGACATGACTCATGGGAAATAATCATCAATGAATGTGACTGAATGTCAAAAGTGTAGATACGTGATAACACAGCGTCAGCACCAGAGTTAATTTACACTTAATTAGATGATATTCCTGACTACAATGGATGATAAACATTTTTTTTTTTTTGCTGTTAAGAGCATTGCTAGTCACGGCAGGCTTAAAAATGAATGAAAATGGCTGGTTTAATTGTGATTTATTTTACACTGGAGATGAAACAAGTAATGTTTATGGATATAAATGAAGTGTTTCTACTATCAGGGTGCAATGTATGCCCAGGCATCAGTGAGGGATGGTTTTCCCAAGCCAAAGCTAATTTATCCCAAATAAAAATGACAACAACGAGATGGAGGATGACTTTGTGGTTTGTGTTCAGGCTTGTTCATTTATTGCCCTAAGTGGTCTGCACACAGGACAGCTATGATTATACAAGTCCACTGCCGTGTCAAGGAAGAATTATTGCCTGTGAAACAAAATATCATTCCAACTTCTCAAACACTGTACATTGTTCCTCTTTCAAAAGTATGTAAATAAATAAATTAAATAAAGACCAAAAAAATGCTAGAAGTCGCATGGACTTGTTCTTTCCTACAGTTTCATCATGCATATAAACATTTTTCTTTCAAGAGCAGCATCTTACAAGGTCAATGGCGGTATTTAGTATTCTAAATACACAGATGAATAAATGAAATAAATTACACCAATAAAATAGGAAATAAATAAATAAATACTTAAATAAAAGAATAAATAGTATGTTGAATAAATACATAAATAAAATAATACTGATGTGGTAAGAAAATGAGGTCACTGTTTTGACAGAGGTGAATGATGGACAGTGAGTTTGGGATGGACGGGTCAGAGGTCGTACCTGCCTCTTAGTGAGGTAATAGCTAGACAGGAAGTGGGGGGGGAGCATTTCCAGGAAAAGGGAACACTTGAAGAGTCAGTTTGAGCCAAAATGGCAGAGGAAGACCTGCATTGTGGGTTGAAATTGCTTCTAAATGTCCTCATTAGAGTCATCGTGAATTGTGAGAATGATTCATATATACTGAGATATTGCATCCCGTTATACAGGACCGAACGCAATGGGTTTTTAAACCGGAAGTGCTTTTAAGTTACACCTTCCTTGTTTAGTCCTTTATATCTGCGCATGGTGAGAAAAACACTGTATTCTGAAGAGTCCACAAAATACTCACATTCCCAAAGATCACGCTTCCAAGAATTATTGTGTTGATTGGCACAACAAAAGACAATAAATAAAATGCTGGAGGTTGGGACTGTAATAGAAAAATAACACTTGTTGGATTAAAATTACTAAAGACTGACGGAAAAAAGTTTTCAACTTTTTAGTGGCCTATTTTTTTTTTTTTTTTTTTTTTGCAAATACTGTCATTATTAACATTGTCATAAAAGTTGGCAGTTGCAAAAGAATTCAGCTCTTAGCAAAACAAAAAAAAAGCAGCATAAAAATACATGAGGTCATTTTTTGTTCATTTCTAAAAAAAGAAGGAACACTGTTGTCCTTTTTGTTTTCTTTTTTGTTTTGTTTTCATATGATTTGCTATAAAATATCAGGATTCTAAATATTATTACTATCATTGCTATTATTATTATTTTAATTATTATTATTATAGTCATTGATAAAAATTCACATGCCAGGCCTCGTAATACGTGTGTGCGTGTGTATATGTGTGTGTGAGTGTGTGTGCGCATGTGCGTGTGTGTGTGAGACAAAGAGAGACAGAGAGAGAGAGAGAGAGAGAGAGAGAGAGAGAGAGAGTCTTGCAGTATGTTTCCGTGTATCTGTGGACAGTTAGCAATAAGAGTGAAGAAAAATCCAGCATTGGTTCATTATTGTCTTCTCATTATTGTTTGTTTTTCTTCCCCAAAGTGATCTCAGCGAAAATATTGCTTTCTAAAAAAGGAAGAAGAGAAAAGGCGCATTTGTTTCTGTATATATGTGTATGTGTGTGTTTGTGTGTATGTGTGTGTGTGTGTTTGTGTGTGTGTTTTTGTGTGTGTGTAAGGGCTTAGTGAAGGATTAATTAAACGTAGAATTTTTTCCCCTTCTCATCCATTTTCTCGCTGCTATGGTGCTCAATTCTCAGAGCCGGACTCATCCTCGTCTCCGGAGCCCTTGAAGCAGGCCGACTCATAGTGCTTGTTAAGGTATGACTTGAGCGCAAAGGTCTTGTGGCAGCGCTTGCAGCGGTAGTGCTTGAAGGCAGAGTGTGTCTGCATGTGGGCGCGCAGGTTGGAGCGATCAGCGAAGGCCTTGCCACAGTGGGCGCATGCAAATGGCTTCTCACCTGTGTGTGAGCGCATGTGGCCCTGCAGCAGCCAAGGGCGGCTGAATGCCTTGCTGCACACGTTGCACTTGTGCTTGAGGTCGTGCGTGAGCACGTGCATGGCCAGCGCTGGCATGGACACATACACCTTGCCGCAAGTTGGGCATTTGCGTGCCATCTTGCTGTCCAGGCTGCGATGCGTCTGCTTGTGGCGGCTCAGGTTGGATGACGTGGCATAGGTCTTGCCACACTCGTTGCATGTGTGTCTCGCACCTGATTCCTTCACTTCCACACTACCTTTACGTGCCTCCTTGGCCTCGCCTCTCCTGCGTGAACGACCATCTGAGATGAAGAAGCCGTCTGCCGTGTAGCCATCACTCTGGCTTTCGGACTCACCGCTGTAGTAGCCACGAGCCGTCAGGCCGGATTGAGGGCTGTCTGGATGCTCCAAGTCTGGCTCACAGTACTCCTCTCCTCCACTGTTTACCGGAGCGTAGAGTGGGTCAGACACAGCTGAGCTAAGCTTCTTCTCACCCTGATATGCCGATGGACTGATGTAGTCCTGGATGTAGCCTGGGGAGAAAAGAGAGGAGATGCACTCAGGTTTAAAGATACAGTCAACAGTTCTGGTCTTGAGTTTGTTGCCTCAAATGCCTTAAAGCTAATTCAAGTCCCCAGTTTTCTTATCTGGTAGGCCATACAATTGACAAGCAAGCAGAAACTTGTCCTAGTCCTGATGCATTGGATGTTGATGGTCCATATGAACTTATACTTTCATTTACAGAATCTAGCATGCTACAGAGAACAGAATGTCAGCAAGTGTTTTGACTTATAAATTACTGACACCATCTTAATGCTAATATACCTTCATTTATAATTAATAAATAGAAGCATAATTATTAAAATTCAGTGTATAATTATAACACTGACATTTCTTCAGTCAAATGCTGTTATTATAATAAGAACACTATTACTGTTAATTTCTATTGTTAAATTGTGTTACTAGAGTGACAGCATTAATTAGCAAATAGATTATTATTATTATTATTATTATTATTATTATTATTATTATTATTATTATTATTATTATTATTATTATCCCAGCCAACTATCTGCAGTCTCTTTACTTCAAAGTACATAAAAATCCCTTTACTGTGTGTCTAACTGTATGTGTGTATGTTACAAAGGGTTGTAACACAGAGATGATGACTTATTAAGTGGTGTAACTGTATTATGAGTACAGACACCCCCTCATGCCACAATTTCTCTCTCTATCTCTCTCTTCTCTCTTAGATGAAATAATCTTATTGATTAGCTCATTTTCTTTGATAAGATTACCAAATGGCCTCTCTGGGTAAGTGGATGTACGCTTAATTTTCATCTCCATTATTCCATGATAAGAAATCAGTGCTAGGGCTTGTGTTATGCCACAGGCTACATCATTCTTTTCCTCACTCCGAGGCTCACATTAGTCCTGTTTGAAATACAGTCAGACATTCAAGTAGAGTCAGTGCTCAGAGTAATATTAATAAAGCAATTCCGAAACCAGACATATCGACTGCTCTTTCAACGCAAAGCAACCCCTTTTTTTTGCACTTGTTCACTGCTAGATAAATGACTAACCCCTGGCACATCATTCAGAGACATAGACAGAGAGAGACATAGCGAGAGAGAAAGAGAGAGAGACAGTCGGGTGCTGCTAAAAGGTTTCCTGGCAGCCTCTAGGTCTTTTAAATCATTTCAGCCACATTATATCCGCGCCGGAGTGGCAGCCGTTCGTCTCGATGTTTTTAACCTAATAGCTATCGCGTCGCACACTGGGTGAGAAATCCTCTATCACATTTAACATGAGAACTAGACAGTGTCGGAGAAAAGCCATTCCACCAGCCCTCTGAACGCAGCAAACCGAGAGAAATGAAGTATTGACTGCCTGTTAATGAAATTCACCGTTTCCATGCTGATCAATAGGCTATCTGCTGTAAAAAGCAATGCAACTGGTCGTGCGGTAAGTAAAGCAAAAGTCCCAGAGAATAAGGAGACTCATGACAGGCCTCAGTAACCAAGCTACAGTCAAAGAGAAGAGCAAACGGATTAAGGCAGGATGAGGAGGAGGAAATTGCTGTTATTGTCCGTCGAGGGTCACAACATCACCTGCCTTGCTGCCGTACGCATGCTGAAGTGCCTTGAAGGGCCGGGATCATTATTAGACACGCAATTAGAGCGCTTTTAATGCCCTGCACTCCAGCAGCCTTTTCACTGCACAGCAATTCCGGAAGCAGTGGCTGTAGAGGAAGGCAAGCTCAGCGAGCTTTACGGTGCTTAAGGTGCTTACGCATGATAAAAAACCCAGCACTGCCCTCCACATGAAAACGATCTGATAGATAGCATTAGTATCAGCTAAGCAGAATCATAGAAGTATGAAGAATGAAATGTTATCTATGTCAATTAACTACTTCATATATACTCTGATGTAGAGTCTATCATGTAGGTTATTCATAACTGTCTGGGGTTATTTGATAAATGAAAAAGCCTTAATTGGCCTCTATTCATTACTCCCGCTATCATCATATATTCGGATACCATTTAGTGCTTTGGTATTTCACATATAACTTTTACTCACAAAAGTGTAGCTTTGTAGCTTTACTAAAGACTAATTGTGGTCCATGTATGTACATTAAATCCTTTCAAAGGGACAGTACACTATATTACATTTCCAGAAAAACAATGCAAATGAAAGGTATAGCAGGTGCCCATGATTGAGGATACCACCCCAGTGACAAGGAAAGGTAGAGTTTAGGTCTATTTTTAATAACAGTACAAAATAAGGAATTCAGGAACTTTGTATATTGACAAAAACGTAGTCGGTTAGTTTTATCAAATCAAAATAAAAATAAAAAAAAATTGTATACAAGAATCTGATATCTAGCATTTCTTATAATAGCTGATTAAACAGCAGGTTATGAATGTGAAGCATTTCAGAGTGCAACAGGTCCAGGTTGGCCTGGGTTGGCTGTTCTGCTAAATTGTGAAGTCTGGCACTTTGTTTTTAACATGAAAACACAAAAAATAAATGCCTGGAGGGATGATCAAAATAGGTGTGATTGTGTGTCAGTCAATAGTGCAATGCAAAGCAGAGCCCGTGTTTTAAGGCTTCAGCCTCTCTGAGATGCTTGTAATAGGCCACCATTCTGCCCTTTTGATCAGAGCACCACCTATAATTCCTGCTGTGGCTGGAGATGAAAGGCCATTAACAAACTTGCCACAATACTGAGACCTCAGAAATCAGATCTTCTTAAGCTCATGGGATATGAGGATCTGAAGATATATAATCCTTTTTTTTTTTTTTTTACTCTAACGTACCAGAGACTTGTGTAAATTTACATGTTTATAAAGGTCTACAAAAAGAGTAAATAAACCAGCAGAAAATTCATTTATGCATAATTTCAAAAAAAAGAAAGAAAGAATGTCATATAACATATCACATTGCTCTCCATAATGCTCCCCCCCTCTCCTCCCCACATAGTTCTCATAGCATTTACATCACAGCATTTAGCAAATGCTCTTATCCAAAGCACCTCAAACAGGCACCAGTTTAAGGGATTAACTTTGACATTGGTGGTGGTTTGTCTACGATAAAATCACTGTCTACCATTTGTGATCATTAAAAATTTAATAATTAGGCCGCTTCTTTCAGAATTTTGAATGCTTAAGCAAGAATGTTGTACTGCTGAAGTCTTTGTTCTTGATGTAACAGACATGCTGCTCTTCAAGACTAGTGCTGATGCATGGTAAAATCACTCACCCACAAGTGCAGTGCTGTTTTTCCAGTACTTTCTAACATTAACCAGTTTTTAGTGCAGTAGTGCACAGTTTTGGGGCATCTCTAAAGATTGAGGGGGAAAGCAATGTAAGCCAATGTGTCTGTACCACTGCATGATACAAAAATGTCACATCTAAACATTATAATGCTGATACATGTGTTTGTTGGTGCTTTCATTTAGAATCAGATTCTAAAACACTACCTTGCTGTATTGTCTTTTACCTCATTGAAAGTCTATAGGTTATCAAGGTTATCCATTTGAAGTATAAACATGTCTGCATTTTTCAAAACTTCTTTCCTTTGTAAGCCATCATAAAATCAAACAGAATGAGTTATAAAACCTGGCTCTGATATGACTGAATTTGCTGATTTTGCAACAGGTGGGAAAGCAACACTTTCTTCCTCTCTGACCCTTTCTCTCGCTCAGTCTAAATCTCCTGTCAGCTTATCTCTGAAAAAACATCATAGCATGACAGAGGGGAGCGGACATCTGCTGCCCAAATCTGCCCAAAGATAGAGAGAATGAGAGAGAGAGAGAGAGAGAGAGAGCGAGAGAGAGAGAGAGTGATAGAGAGAGACCCAGGGAGCACTGAATATCCCCAGCTTAGCTTTGCCTTGTCCTGCATGTTTGTATTGAAGAGTCCAGCTTCCTCTGCTGTGATGCTATTTGTCCTTTTGTCTTTCTGTGACTGGTGTGTGGATATATTTACAGAGCATACTGTTAATAATGTGATTATAGTCAACACTGCTTTGTGCATTCTCCTTTTTCTTCCTCTCTTAATATGCACCC
>JAFFST010002938.1:20524-35832 GCA_022414735.1 Noturus placidus | reverse complement strand
TCCGGTTGTTCTGTACTGTACTTGAAGGTCTCTGGTGGCATCAGTGACTGAAATCCTGCACCCCCCCCCCAACACACACACACACACAAACACGCACACACACACACACACACACACACCCTCCCCGACTTGGTTTCATATGTTGCAAAAGGAGGGGATGGAGAGAAACAGACTGCGAGAAAGAGGAAGAGAGATGAGGAAAGAAGGATGGGGGAGGAGAGAGCGAGAATGATAATATACATGCCATAGGGGGTGGACTGGACGGCGGTTGAATCTCAAGGGCAACACGAGCTAAGGACAAAAGCATTAGCCAATCATGCCCCGGGACACTTTTGGTCCAAACAGCATCTCTGAGCTTACAGCAACAGGAGCCTGTCCACATAAGGTAAAGGACATAGCACTTAGCATTAGCAGTCGCAGCGAAACAAGCCCTTTATCAGCAGCACACCGAAGCCCGGTCATATGGCCTTATTTACATAAGCCAATCGCTACTCCATGACCTGGATTGTGTCTGCACATTGCCCGAGTCAAAAAACCACACAAAAGTCCACAGCCACAGCAGGAGCTCAGAAGAGAGAAGGGGAGAAAAGGGGGATGAGGGGAAAGAGGGTTTAAGGATTATACAGGAGCCTAAAACAACAACAAAACACCAAGCTTTAGCGAACATCTGGTGATATTTCTCTGGTTTAGTATAAAATCATCAGTATGAAATTCATCCTGGTTTTGCTCTGCTACAGATACAAATGAAACTGCTAACATTCAAATGAAAAAATCAGTGACTTGGAGCAGTAACTGGCAAGATAAAGATAGTGAGCATGTGCTTGCATAAAGTGAAAGACATCCCACACTTGCATACAAACACACTCACCATTCTCACTGAGCCGGATGCCCAAACTGGTTACAGAGTCCGTGATGGAGCGAGTGAAAGTGAAGGACTCATCCAGGTGATGGTGATGGTGATGATGATGATGGTTAGATGCCGCCACAGGAGACGAGGAGAAATCATCCAGCTTGATCTTCTTCACCAGAAAGGAGCGGGGCATGATTCACAAACACAAGAAGCACTACGCATGGACGTCGAAGAGGGGAAAAATTTGGAGAAAAAAGGCTCCTGGAAAAAAAGCAAAAAAAGCAGTGCAGCGGCGAAAGGCTGAATTGTGTATCCGTGTGTCTGTTCAACTTAAAGAAGGAAAAGATCCAAGAACAAGAAAGGGACTACAAGAAAGAGGGATGGAAGTAAAGAAAATGGAGCACAGGCAAGAAGGGAGACGATGGACGATGCGATGCTGTGTGTGCGCTCTACTGTACGGACCACACGCACATGCATACACTCCCTCGCTTTCCCATTCGTGGAAAAAAAAATCAAGGGGGGAGAAAAATGAAAACACATTCAGCACTGGATAGCTCCTGGGCTGCAGTGGGGGCCGCTTAGAGGAAGAGAAAGACAGTGGAAGAGGAGAGAGAAAAGACAGAGTGAGGACAGAGAAAGAGAGGGAGAGGGAGAGAGAGAGAACGAGAGAGACTGTGAGACTAGCTGAGATCAGCAGTCAGCCAGGCTTATATGGGGCGGCAGTGGGAGAGAGATCAGGTGGTACTCAGCAATGGAGCTGCTTAGCTTTAATCCATCAAATGTCCCCCGGGACACACATCAAATTACTACTGAACCGTCTGTGCATTCACACACTCTCTCTCCCTCTCTCTCTCTCTCTCTCTCTCTCTCTCTCTCTCTCTCTTCTCTCTCTCTCTCTCACACACACACACACACACACACACACACACACACACACACACACACACACATACACACACAGAGACTGGGGAACACAACCAGACCCCCTTCTGACAAGCCGACTCCCCTACTTTCACCCCCACTCATTCACTTGGCTGGAAGGAGAGCGAGAGAAAAGGAGAGGGAGGAGGCAGACAATAAAGCCATGTGGCTGGGGGGGGGGGGTGCTCCATGTCCTGTTCTCTATTGTTTTCGAATGAAGTGACACAGTTTATGTCGTGCACTCTTGCACGCTGTGCATCCTCGCATTGCCTTCCTTCCTCCCACTCATCCCTGTATCCTTAGAATACCCTGAGACTGCTGATGCATCTGTGCGCCGTTCATGCACATACACCTACACACACACATCATGATAACTATATAACCATTTAATGCCTACCCAATTTTCCACACTATATACATACAGGCTTATAGCAGTGTGGCAACCCATCACTTACCTTCTTCTTCTGTCTGCCCTACTGTGCCCTCAAGATGTCTGCCCTACTACGTGTAGCCAATTAATTATAAAATTAATTAATTTTAATCTCTATCATCCTACACCATGTAAAATTAAAGCATACATATGCTAATTTGAGATGGATTTAGCGTAGGATGCAAACTCAGATTATATTCACATGGAAATCTTGCATATGTTTAATAAGAATTGCTTCTGATACTGGACCCAAAGGACAAATACAACAATAGTTCAAATCTCCACAGTCTATTTCATTGCTTTTCCAAGGCAGCATGTGTGGGATCTATTGAATAGCTCTCGTCATTTTGTGAAATGTCAAGTGATCATTTTTAAACATTTTATTAAACATTAAATATTTAACATTTAAAGATATAGAAATATATAAACAATGACATTTACAGAGATTTCCATACGTACATTGTATAGCCTGACAAACATTCCTTAAAGGCTTATAAGTACTGAATCTTAAACGCCCAAGTTATCCTTAAATTACAGTATCAGCCTCTGCCTGAAGTCTGGAGTCTGCAGCTTTGTAACAGTAATCATTAAAAGTGGGAAGAAGCCTTAAAATGATCTTAGTGTCCCTCAGCAGAGCCATAAAGGAGCTCCCAGATTACACTGACATATGGTGAGGATGCCTCTCTGCACCATGCCAATGGTCTTTAAAGTACCAGTCAAAAGGTTCTCAGCCAATGCAGTGTTGTGATATTAACAGAAAGCAGACTTAATGTACATATTACAATCTAACTGCTATCGATTAATGGGCATTGGGGTTAACATGTAAAAATACATCTGATTTTTGGTTGTTTTAAATACATTTTTAAGAAACAAGCTTAAATTGTGCTGTTTTTAGCTATATGCTAAATAGTGGGATCTTAATAGAGAATACATGTTATTAGCAAATTTATTAGCAAGCTAGTTAATCACATTTTTAGTAGCAAGGTGGTACTCATTTACTAGCATGGTCAGATATTTTCAATTTTTATCAACATAGTAGTGCTGAGTATGCACAATATTTCATTTTATTATTTTTTTTAATCCATAAATTTAAGTAGTTGCTTCTTGTCTGTAGGTTGTAATCAATGTTAAAAGCTGTTGATTGTTGATTACATCTCAGCATCAGCACTAGCTATGTACTGTATAAATATAAAGAGGTAGTAGCATAGCTAGCAAAGTTTTTAGCTCGCTAGTTAACCAAAGGTGGTATTACGAGTAGGATCAGTTATTAATACCCAGATAGCATCCGCATGTGGTCCACTTCAGGCAGTGAAGTGAAGTGTTGGCCTTCTTTTGGCCCGGACAAAATGGATATCAACCTGAAGTGGCCCACATGTAAAATAGCAAATATGGCCCAAGAATCCCAAATCACAAGTGGGCCTTTTTAGACAAAGATGTGGTGCTCACGGCAATGTGTAATCTTGATGTTACCCCAAAGTGGCCCATGTGGTAAATAGTGAATATGGCCCAAATATCACAAAAGAAAATGTGGGCAATCTTTGGCAAAAATGTGGCACAGGTGGCATTGCTATGACTTGCTTGTGGCCCAAATCTGGCAAACAGAAGCAGATCACCCAAGTGCCATCATTCCACACGGTATGTGGATGTGTGAGCCGGAAGTTTCAGGCGTGGTCCAGATCTGGGCCACAGCAATTTTGCTATCTGGGTATTTTATCACCAGAGTAGCTGAGTAGAGCTGACTGAACAATATAAATCATTTTTCTCAAAGGTATATTTTTAACTCTTCAATTTATGTAGCTGCTTCAACCATGTAACTGTAGATTGGAAAGAAAACAATTGACTCCAGGTAAATACTAGCTACTAAAGAGAAACTATTTACAAGAACAAATTCATTTGAGAATAAATGTAAGTTCAATGTAGTTCAGCTACTGTTTTTCTGTAGTGTATTTTTGTAGGGTAGCTAGCTCAATTTAGATACATACATTTTAAAGAAATGCAACTTATTTTGTGAAAGGACAAATATAAAGTAATGTCAAACTGTAGGGTCCTTACTGGATCACCACTGCTATCAGTAAAATGTACAGTAAGTATATCACAAAATGCAAAATTACTTGTTAACATGAATAATTTAGCACAAGGTCAAATCATTGTAAAAACATGAAAAGAAAGAAAGATAAATTGTTGAGGGTCAGTGATCAGATCGGGTTCTCTCTTTGGTTCATTAACAACAGTTGTGCTGCAGGTAGGCTTCTGGTTTGCCAGACATCTGTGCTCTCATATTCTCTGTGCTATATTCAATAACATAACTAATAAATGTTATACTGCCATCCTTTTGACCTACACTGTAGTTAAAAAGTCAGAGTTTGATGATCTGGTTTTCCCCTAATGAGCCCTAATAAGTCTGGATTCGGCTCTTAGAACAACCAGACACCAGTGACACAAGCCACTCATCAATCTGTGGAATCAACTGACAGAACCGTGTCCAGCACTGGTGTGCCACTTGCATCTAAAAGAAAACAGTGCTGTGTTGTTCATCTAGATCTAAGAGAGGAGCAAAGATCCATGCTACGGACTATTGCAAATCAAACATGACGGATATGATGAAGATACTGCGACTTCAGCGTGCGAGTGGTGCTGAGATGCCACTCTGAATCAAAAACGCTGGCATTGGCAAATGAGACCTAATGCTGAGCTCGAATGGAGCTGTTTCAATATTGGCTGGATATTGTGCTTGTAACTTTTTTTATAATGGACCAGTGGTTATAGGCATCTAGTCTAAATATAACTGTCACTACAATGTACAACAATATCTTTATATTCTGGCATTTCTTTTTATGTGAGTCTTACAAGCTGCAAACATAAAGGCATTGTGTTAAGCTTTGCATAAACAGGTATCCATCAAAGACAATATCTAATAGTAAGCTATGGCAACTCCATCTCTGTTTTTTCATCAAGTGTCATCTATTGAGCTGCTATACTGCAGCTTTGCTGTAGAATTGATCCCTTAAGACATCAAACCTCCCACAGTGCTGATGATTCGAAACACAACATAGTACCAATGGAGGATTTACAGCGTAACCTCACCAAATGTCTGAAACCATTAAACTCTAATTAATAAAGACTGTATGAGCAAAGCTTCTACCATAATTCTGCATGAATAACAGAGATAATGAAGAGGGTTTTGCTCATGCGTGTGTGTGTGTGTGTGTGTGTGTGTGTGTGTGTGTGTGTGTGTGTGTGTGAGTAAGAGCCTCTTTTAGCAGGTTGCTGGTGTTGGGTGTGATCTTCATTCTCTCTCTGAATGGTCGGCTCTATTTAATGGGATGATGTCGGCATCTGCTCCATCATTGCCTCTTTTGTACCATTATGGCGGTGCTTCTTTGTGCGCACAAAGCAAGTGAGGGACGGCCTCTCAATTCACTCGTCCCTTGTCAGTAAATTCTACATTTAATTAAGTGTTTGAGCACCTCGTTCACTCTCTTTCAGTCTGTACTCTCTTTTTGATTCTGTATCAGACGTACAGAATTGAATTTGCAGGTAAAATAATGTTATTGAAGTGTAAGAGAAAAAAGAGGGTGGCTGGAGGCTTATTCATGAGTACCTTCAGTTACAGTTTATATATAACAAAACATTGGTCTATATCTATATAATTAAACAAATTCTGTAAGGCTGTGTGTGCAATGAAGATGGTCTAAAATTTGCTTTCATCTTGCCACGTACAACAGGAAAGCACCTGTTCAATTGATTTTACTTGTTTTATTTGCATAGTGTATTTATTTAACAAGATATAGTCATAAAGCAGCTTTATAAATTACTGAAAATGAAGACAATGAAGTGAAGATGTGAATCCCACATGGATACAGCAAATATTGATTCTGGATTCTTTTAGATTTGACACTCAGACCAAACTCTCTATCAAATTGTAGTTTGTTGAATGCAGCATCACCTGAGACTTGATTTTGTGGTACAATGAAAGAGTCTTTGGAAACCAGATCCAAACAGGTTGTTGAGCTAGACGGAATGTTGTATAAGAAGAGATAATGTGTTAATAATGTCTCTATTTTTGACCCAATTAACACATTTTCCTAGCTTGGTTGTGCAACGCAACTTGCTGTGATTAAATTTTTTAGAACCCCTAAAACTCACTGAATGTGCACTAACTTTTTTATTAGTTTCACTGTATTTACTGAATAATGCAAAGCAGTTACTGAATTATATGCTTTAAAATAAATAACTGAATAACAATCTAGGACTTTAAGGGTTACAATGCTGACTCCTACCTGTTGGTGAGTAACTATAATAATTACCCAAGGCTGAACATGCTCTAATTGCAATGAAAACAGAAAAAAAGGAAATATACTGAGGTGTGCACCAAACATTTAATGGATTTAGCAAATAGTGAAAGGAACATAATTGCAAATGTGGGACAGCTTTTGAGGATATGCCCTGCCCTGTGCAGTCTACAATTTTACACATTCTTTACAATAGAGTCCAGTCTCTGTATTAGACTTATCTCAGACTTATTGGCATTTATACTAGTACTTATCTCAGTCTCAGGCATTGGTCTCACCAAAAATTGTCTTGGTCTCAACCAAGAGTTTAATTAATGTTGTCTTTTCCCATGCCCTTTACGACCTTCAGACTTGCTCTTGGGATCTTCAAACACACCAATTGCTGTAGAAGTAGCAATGGTGACCCAGTGGTTATGATTTTGAGCTTCTAATGGGATGGCTATGAGTTCAAATCCCACTCCCAATCAAGGATTGGAATTCAATTCCAATCAAGCTGCCACTGTTGTGTCCTTAAGCATAAAGACTTTATACCATGACTTCTATTCACATTATGATCATATTAAACATCCTTTCATCATACTTTGTACTGTTTGAGTTTATGGTATACAGTTGTAAAAGTGTAATGCTTTATAATCCCACCATCAGGTGTCACTTTGAAGAGTATGGGTTCCCTTTCAAGCCTGGTTCCTCTCAAAGCTTCTTCCTCATATCATCTTAGAGAGTTTTTCTTTGCCGCTGTTGCCTCTGGCTTTATCATTATCATTCTTCTTTATGCATTTTGCTGTTCTTAAAAGCACTATACAAATAAAATATAGTTAAATTATATTACATGTAACACTAAGTAGCAAAATATCAAGTCACTAAGAAGAAAATTGTACTTTTTTGTAAAATGTTAGCAAATAAACAAAATCAATTCATTGTGATTAATTATTTTAATTGTTTGACAGCCATAGTAGGAAGTAGTGTTACACAACTCTGGCCATTATTCAGTTTACTGTTCAATAGTATATATGGACAAAGCAGGTTTACGTTAATCTTTACTACACATCATACTGTAAATATTCAGGTAAGTCTCTATGGATAAATAAGCCCTTCTCTATAGCATAGCAAAAAGCGAATATGAAATTTTGATGGATTGAAGTCATGTTGTGTTTGTGACCTGAATTTCACCTCAGTGTAAATGACCTAGTTATTGAGCACAACGATGCACACACTAACATTCTACATGTTTTCCTGCTGATAACATGAAGAATTTATGTGTGAAGTATGTGAATAAAGAAAAGCAAAAAACCCACTGGAGTCCTGCTAGGGGCCTCCTGATGTGCTAGCTTCCTTTCATGGGTTTAGACTTTGTTAAGTGTAGTGCATAACTCAGCACAGTCATTTCCACTGAAATGCTTTTGACAGCTTGACATTTTTTTCCTGGTTTGGTTGGTGCATAATGTAAAATAATAAATAAATAATAAATAATTATTATTTATACATCTTATTTTATGAGATTTGTAACATTTCTACACTAATTGGTTGTAATATTAAAATCCTAAATGAATAAGTCTGTAATTTCAGTCATCAACAAGTGAAATGTTACAGGTTGTGTGTAATCCCCCCCCCCCATCACCCCCTGACCCCCTTTCACAAATAAAAGGGAAATAAATCCCCGTCTTTCACTCAAGCATCTGGTCAGTGCCCCAGGACAGGAGTTACCATGGTTACCCTCCCCTCTGTCCTCCTCAGGCGATGGATGGGCCTGCTGTTGTGTCTTAGGAGCTTGGGTTGCATCCACAAAGATTGATGTGATGAAGTAAAAGAAGGGGCATGATCAACACTATCTCTACATCTCTCAGCTCATCTCACTTTAACTGTTTGAATTGGTCTTATAATGAGAGGAAAGGAATGGGAGGGGTCATGCTTCTTCCCCTCTGCATCTCTCTTTCCTTCTATCTCTGTCTCTCTCCAGGTACCCGGTTCACGTTACTGCTGCTGTGGTTTCACTCTTCCGGATTACTTTCTTCATCCGGCTCGGAGGGGAAACTCAAAACCCACCTGGGAGGCACTCTTCCCCTCTTTCTAACTCTCCCTCACTCTTGCCCACTCTTCATCATCCCTAATTCATTCTTCAGACATGTTTGTTGTCCATCGTATGGGAAGCAAAAGCTTCAAGTGCTGTTCTTTTTTGCATCTTCATGCATAAACATACTAAAATCTAAATTTACTCTAATGTGGCAGAAATGCCCGCATCCGGAGATTTAATGCTTTGTTTATTGCTCATGAATGTGCATTTCTGTGTGTGTCTGAGCCTCTGCTAGAGATGAAACGTTTTTTGTATTGTCTGGAAAATGCTGCGTTCTTTAATTATCCTGCTTGTTAGTGAGCATTCAGAGCTCTGTGAAGAACACCAGAACTTTCCTACTTATATTTAATAAGCTCCACTTAAACTGTAAACATTCGCTCTATCTTTTAGTTCCCATAACCATCAAAGGTTTGTTAAAAGGAAGTTCCATTAAAGCTTTTTCTCTCTTACTCGCTCTCTCTATTTCCCACTTTCTTTCTCGCTCTCTCTTACTCTGTCTTTCTCTAATTAGATGTACTTCTTCCTTCTTCTCTGGGACATAATTGATTTTCATTTGCATAAGAAACTAGAGCCATCTTTACCACAGGTCAAAAGGTTTCCAGCCGAATGAAATGGAGAGCAAACAAATTATTTCACGTACTTCTTCCAAGTCACATTCTTCCTGTTTTATTTATTTTATTTTTTTATGGGTTCCAGCAGCTTCCACATTTCAATGCGCATCTGGGAGAAAGCTGATTACATGTGTCAATTCAGGATTGGCAGCATTGCATAATGTTAAACAGAATGATAGATTTAATGCTGAACATGAATTTCCAAAGTAAAATAAATAAATAAATAAATAAATCGGAACCACAGAAAGCTTGCCATCTGAGAATATTAATGGGCCTCTTTTCTATCATTCACATTCTATCCCTCCCTCTCTCTCTGAATGGGGCAGATAAGGGTTAGGCTTAGCTTGTTGCTCCTTCTCTTCATCCATATTGATGAAACAGAGCTTCAGCTGCCCTAGTTTCCTCTGCACTGGCTCTGCAACAGCCTCGCCTTTATATGCTGTTGCTGAGGTGCACATCAGTAGGTGAGGTCGCAGCTCATGCCACTTTCATATGCAGAAAAAAGTACCAGGGTTCACCAAACCCTACAAAACTAACCACATTAATAATAATTTGTTCAACATATCATTTACCCCATATCAACCTGATACACAAAAGAAAACAGAACAACATTTTGAGAACCACAAAACTTTCTTCATTTTCAAGAACAGACAAAAATGCAATGAAAGAAATGAGAAAAGCACTACAAAATGAACAGCAATGCACTATGTAGCACCAGCTACCACAAAAAACTATCCAAATGCATGTTTTAAACCACATTCAGCTGTAATTCAATCTCTGACAAAGGCCCACTAAACACTGGAACCATAATTATCAACTATCAGCAATACTATATCTACTCTTGTCTCATAATGAAATCTATCATAAAGATATCAGTAAGGAAGTCTACACTCACACACCTGTTCGGTGAAGATTTGTGTCCATTAAGTGCATGTGTAATTCACAGTTTTTTAGTTTTGCTGACTCTGTCACATGGACACTGTACAGTTGTACAGCAGGATGGAAGGGTGGAACTAGAATATTCGGCAGTGGGGTAGGGTGAAATATAAACGAGAATGTTTCACCTGTGCTAGTTTGGAAAATTTTGAATCACAAGAGTAGCTAACACTTTCTGTGAAACCCACATTCATAAATTATTATAACTGTGCATATCAGTCTTTGTAAGCTGGTAATCATTCCATGTAAGCATTTTACAAACTATAATAATGCCTTATAAAGCCCTAATAACGTGCTATAAGTAATTCCTTGGTAACTTGAAATCATGCTGTAATGCACGTAAAGTTTCACTAATTATTATGAGTTCATGTGGTATACTACACACACGCACACACACACACGCACACACACACACACATATATATATATATATATACTGTATATATGGGCGGCTGTGGCTCAGTCGGTAGAGCGGGTTGTCCACTAATCCACTTATCGAATTGTTGGTGGTTCGAATCCCGGCCCGGGTGATCCCATGCCGAAGTGTCCTTGGGCAAGACACTGAACCCTAAGTTGCCCCCGATGGCAAGCTGGCACCTTGCATGGCAGCTCTGCTAACATTGGTGTGTGAGTGTGTCTCATTTGTAAGTCGCTTTGGATAAAAGCGTCTGCTAAATGAATAAATGTAAATGTAAATATATATACACACACGTTACCATTCATGCGAACTGCATTGTGCGCACAAACACACACAGCCTAATATATGAAGCATATTTATTGTGACCATTGCAAAGCCTTATTATTTATACACCAATGGGAATATATATATATATATATATATATATATATATATATATATATATATATATATATATATATTCCACCAATGGGAATATATATATTTGTGTGTGTGTGTGTGTGTGTGTGTGTGTGTGTGTGTGTGTGTGCGTGCGCGTGTGCACAAATATTAGCTAAGTACTCAGCAGCAGCAATGTCTGAGACAGTGGAGACAGATGAGCATCTCTGGCCCAAGTTATCAGGTATCTTCAGTTTAAAATGCTTCAATTTAAGGAAACAGCATAATGATGAGCTACAACTTATGTGAGCCAAAATCCATGGAAAATTGATTTCACATGTACAGGTAAGCTAGGCTAGCTAGCATCTTTTAATGTTTTACAGAAAGAAAGCTCTGTATTAAACTTAAGCTGTCACTTCTGTGTTGTGTTAAATATATCTATGTAAGTGCTGCTACAGTAAAAACATTTACATGTATTTACATGAGTTAGCTTGCTAGCTAACAAACCTAGCCAACTTCTGAAACCTCAACAGCATTTGATTAGTTAGCTACCTAGCTAATGTTACTTATTAGCTGCTATTACATACGTGATAACAGGAATTAACTTGCTTCATGGATGTACCCCCGATATTAAACATAACGGAAGGAAAAGTATGATGTCATTCTTTAAAAAAAAAAAAAGCACTTACACCTCTGCGCACTTTGCTTCTTCTAGTACTCAATTAATAGATCTTGTATAGTAGCAGTACTTGTATTGTTCTCTGCTTGATATCACTTTGCTTGTATCTCTCATTTTGTAAGTCGCTTTGGATAAAAGCGTCTGCTAAGGGAATAAATGTAAATGTAATTAATTTAAAAAATATGCTTATTGGCAAAATGCTGTGGCGTAAGAGGAATAAAACATGTATGGTTAGGCTGTTCTTGAAAAATAATTGACTGAAGTGTGGGAAGACCCTCTGTTTCCCCTCTGTTTTCCTTCCAGTCATATTACACAACCCCAGCATTGTTTTTATGATGGGAATAAATACCTACTCTATATGCAAACATTTATCATTTTTGTGAGTGAGATCATCCCCATTCTCTGATTTGACTAAAACTTTCTGATGCGTAAAAGTGAGGCCAGATGTGAGAAGCTTTCTTGACTATGATGATTGAGACATTTGCTGTAACAGCTTGTCATCCTTACAGCGTGGGAGAGAGGAACCTGATATCACACGGAATCGAAACTCACTTCTCCAATAAAAACACTGTAATGCCTTACAGCCTCCAGGAATCTAACATTCAGCCTTATTTTGCATCTAGCCCACATTCTGCAACCGTAAAAAAAGAAGAAAAAAAAGTAATTCAGGAACCAGTGATCACTGTATATAATTTCATATTTACATGTATGTTATCTGATTCAGTTATGTGCATGCATTGAATTCTATTAGCATGGCTGGTCTACGGCTGGGAGCTGCTAACAGTTAAAGCCCACTGAGACATGCTTATGATTTCAGGCTTTATAAATAATCTTCCCCTGTTATTCCATTGGTCACCAAGGTTTGCTGCCCAAAACAACCAAACATTTAGAGCCAAAATTGCTTCCGTTTGATCTTCATAATTTCTTAACAACCTTTAAATGAATTTCCATGGTAGAGCAAGCACTAATGGCATCCATAAAATTTCTCTTGCCCCTCCTTTCATTTTCTCACTCCTCCGTTCCGAGATACAGGAAGTAAGTGAAGCTGCTGTAGCTAGATCAGCTGCATGTGAACATGTTAGCATGCGTCAGATCACTCATGCCCTATTTGTCTGAGCACAGCTTGGCGCCTAGTGAGCAAAAGCTGAGCTTTTGTTACCCACTCAGGCAGCCTGGCACTGAGATGCCCAATTAAGTGTGAAAAGCTGCTGAGCTGATGTTGGAGTACTGATAATTTATGCTAATAGGGTCTCCTCTATAGCTCGCTCCCCCACCTTCAAATAACACCATCGCTAACATTCCTCTTACCCCTTAAATAACATTATTTTCTCTAAAAACCCCCTCATCTCTCAAATCGTGGCACCATTCCTGAAACCACCCTCATTGTCATGAACAGTGGCACCCCCTGCTAAAAAGAACCCTTAACCCCTCCATTGCTCTTTTCTTCTATCCTCCTCTCTGCCTCCTCTCTCAGACAAGATAGGTTTGCAGCATGGTGCATGTATAATGCATTATAATATGCATAATATGCCCTAAGCCAAAAGGCTGTAACAGCAGTGTAAATTCTTTGATTACATGGCAGACATGCAGAGGGGTAGTCATGGTGTTGCTCATAAATAACGCCATCTGGAGGGTTGTGTTTAAGAGTAATAAGCATGTTCCACCACTGTCATCAGCCATGCAGGGGTCTGGAGCTCGATCTCACCACACACAGAGGAAAACTCCAAACTCCCACCAGACGACAACTTTAGGGACCAGTCCTTCAGCTCCTAAGAGAATTGATTTTGTATGAAAAAAGGTTTGAGAAATTGAAAGTCGATCTATGCGTGCGCGCGTGTGTTTGTGTGTGTGTGTGTGTGTGTGTGTGTGTGTGTCTGTGTGTGTGTCTGTGTGTCTGTGTGAAGACGGAGGTATAGGATGGCAGATAAAAGCAGAAATTGCATGAATTGCTATACTGTGTTATTGGAAAAGGGCTGAAATCATGAGCACACGTCAGCAAAGCTAAAACCTGACCACAGATATAGTATATCAGATTTTCTGCATCAGTTGAACACCAGTGCAAAATCAAAAACTGATGGATTTTATAATATTTAACATCCCTCATGAAGCCATAACCAATTAACCCTAATATTCACCCACAGGGCCAAGATGCACCCACAAACCTGCTCTAATAAATCGGTACACAAATCCATCATTCCAAATTACCATTTTAATATGGTCAGAGTCGCCAACCAGTTCTCTACAATGCTATCCTCAAAAGTCGATCTGGAGATATGTATTAGGCAGGCCTTTTTAAACTGCAAATTCAATGATAATTACATTGGTCATCTCTGTACATTGTCTCTAGTTATCTCTAAATGATGCTGTCACAAGTCTTATTCTTTTTTTAATCGGGTTAATTAATCATCAAAAGAGCAGTGTGCTGACAAAAAGAGCAGGCAGGTCATTTGATAATGCATGCTGTGAGGGTACATTGGAATTTTTTTGTATGGTAATCATGCATGGTACAGAAGTGGAGAAACAGCAACACATTCACTCATACCCACACATCCATATACACCCACACACACACATACAGACAGGTGACAGAATAAAGAAAACACTTTTCTTATGCTTTTATGCTGTGGAGGACATTTTGCCAGCATGGTTCAAGTCCACTTGTCTGCTTAGAGGGAAGCATCACTGCAAATCAATTCAAATTTCTTCTGCCTGATCACCTTTATCGTATGATGAAACCTTTCCATCCTGATGAGACTGCTCTCTTTCAGGATAACCAAGATATGAAGGCTCGCTGAACTGTTTGATGAGGATGGAAATTAAGTAAATAAAATGCTGTTGTGTTTGCAGTCATCAACATTTATGAGAGATTTTGGATCATCAAACACCAGTTGATCAAATAACAGTGCTTCATTGAATTTGTCACATGTGTATATGGAGTTATATATATACTGTATATAATACAGAATTTCTGACAGCTAATATCAGGTGAGCACAATGTATTGGGGACAAAATGTGCACGGCTCACCACTGAAACGGAGTGTAAGATTACATCAGCACATTGGAAGAGAAACATAGAACTGAGAAAAAAATAGATTTTTCGTCCAAAGCTTTGGCTAGCAACACAAATGTACCGAACAAAATAAAACAGTTGTAACGAATAACTACAACCTTTACTCTCTGAAAATAAATGTGTTAGAATGAGACAGACTTGATATAAAGTCTTACCAAAGGAGTTTTATCTAAATTTCCAACATTGGTGCAATGCAGTAAAAAGTAATTCCTTTAAAAATGTTTTGTGGTGTTCATTCGCAGGGGTAATCCACTCTGAAAAAGTAGTCCCGTCTCTGAAAGGATGAACTGTGCAAATTTAGAAGTTGTTTACACACACTTTTGTCTTAAGACTGCATGGAAAGTTTCTCCAAAAATACATTTCACATACTATGTTTATTAACTGCTGCAACAGCCGCCTTTAGCCATCCATCAATAACATGTAAGTTCTAAATGAGTTTGTAGTACAACAAAATGTAAAATTCTAGTGAAAATTGCACATAGGCTACAGATATGGTATAGATTTCACGGGAAAATGCTGAAATATTCCCTGAAGTACTCCCAAACTCCTAAGGCACAAGTATAAAGTATCCAAGCAAACAAAAGGCTATTCTACATTTTGGGTTGCCTAGTCATTTATCAAATTGTATATACGGGGGGGGGGGGGGGGGGGA
>JAFFST010002937.1:0-10602 GCA_022414735.1 Noturus placidus | reverse complement strand
GCTTTAATGTAGATACTGCAGGGCAGACGAAAGCAAATGACTACAGCTATTAGCAGCGGGCACCCATCGCCTCCTCTTGCCCACCCCCACCCCCCTCTGCACCCCTGCCACCCCCATCTGTCCTTTTGCTTCGTGCTCAGAATGAGGGATGAGGTGAGGCAGGGAAGACAGAAAAGGAGAAGTGGAATGTTAAAGAGGACCATTTTTAATGAATAGAAGGTGCAGGCATTCAAGTTTGAGAATTAGTGCAGCTGTGCAATCATTTCCAAATGCTAAACAATGCCAAGACGTGTCAAATAACCGCACTGCTTTGCTTAGCGTCAGGTGTAGTGGTTCTACCTGATGTCATCTTTGCAAAAGTTTCTATAGTTGACAGCTAGTGTTTAGCTCTATAACAGTGTATATTATACAGTTGTAAATGCAATCTACTAAGCTAGTTTGCTGTTTAGCTATTTATGTTTGACTTAAGGTACTCCAACACTTTGGTTGGTACTTTCCAACAACATGTAAATGAAGACAGCTAACATACCATTTGACCTTTGTGTAAGCAGTGTTAACATGAAAATTGTATGTTAAGCTGTAATTACTGTATATTAGATAAACATAAATAGCTAGCTAACAAAAAGTGCATTAGCATTAAATATACATAGCATTAAATATACTTTATCTAGTAGCTAAATATGTTACCCAAGAACAGTTAATACCCTAGCTCTACAAAATATTTTAGCCATTCTCTGTTACTGTGCTACTCTGACAGCTGAAGGTTTTTTTTTTTTTTTTTTTTTTTATCAGGGGTGTGTAGACTTTGTTTATACCCACTGTCCTGTATTTTATGCAGTCATAGATGCTAAATGCTAAGCTAGTTTGCTATTAATAGATTTACATTTAACTAGCCATGACACATAAGCCTGCTACAATAAAATAGACCATTGAATATAAATAGCTAGCTAGCAAAAGCTGTTAGCTAAGGACAAATAGCAAGCTAGCCAACAATATGTTTCAAAATGGATGTGCATTAAATAATTGTCCTAGGTAGAACCATAAAATAGAGACAGGTTCTCTTTCAGAAAAGTCTCCAAGTAGAACCCTGTTGAACCTGCTATAAGTAAGCATACATATGTACCTGTATAATGTCAGAGCTGCTGTTATTTAAAATTATACCTTCTGATTCAATAACTCTGCTGTGTTGTGGTGTAAAATAAAGCATTACATGTAATGTTAGCTAAGTAGAAATAGCTTGCTAGCTAATAGGTCTATAATAGTAACTACAGCTAACTGGCTAGACAAACACACATAACTAAATGTCTTGCTATATTTGAAGTTAGCTAAAGTTGCTATATGAAATAAGGTATCAAATGTCATTCTCATTAAAGGTATCACATGTCAAATATCATGCTGTTGACCTGTTATTTTAAAACGTATCTAAGAATTGTTTTCCTCAATTTTTTTCATCGATGTCAATAAACTCCATGTCTTTTACAGGAGACTTCATAAATCTTCTCGGTGATCCCTGCAAATATGCACTGCAGCTAATTGGCATGCTTTAGCACATGTTAGCATTCATGGTTGCTTTTGAGTATTGATGAGATCTATGGAGATTTTCGTGTTATCTGCAAGAAGCGAAAATCCTTGATCCTGAATCAACAGATCAATAAAGCAGAACGTGCAGTTCGATTGGTGCTAATCACATTCCTGAACTTTAACAGTACGTTTCAGCGGTGATGCTAATCAACATGACATTTAGGAAAAAGAGAAGATGAGGCAGGAGGGATTTATGGTTCTGAAGAATGTTCATTCAGGAGCAAATTAAAACAAGTATGCCATGGTTCTACTTTCCTGCATCTGATTGCTCGTTCCAAGCCAACATACAAAACATCATTTCAGTTTTTCACTCCATATCTAAGTGACTATGTAGGGTATGAACAGAACCTTCTTCACTCTAATTAGGAGTTATTTTGGACTGAACTTTTGTTTATGATTCAAATTCAATGTAAATTAGAACGTTAGAACAATAGAACCATTCAAAACCATTTAGAAAATGTTTTCTTCTGTTCTACAGTTTGTCTTTTTATTGAAACTCTTAAAAGTCCAACAGCCCTAGAGGATCCATGTTCTTTGATTTGTACCTCTGAAGGAACCCTTAAAGGATGTATGCAAAACTGTGCCACACTCGTTCCCTTTTATAAAAGGTTCCAAGTAGGAGCTTGTTACAGAACGTGTTAGCCATTAAAAGAAGAAGAAGAAGAAGAAGAAGAAGAAGAAGAAGAAGAAGAAGAAGAAGAAGAACATTTCACTTCAGTTATTTGGTTTGTATCTAAGTGTCAGGATTCTCCCTGCTGGCCAGGTGCGGCACTGCACCTTGGCCGGTTCTGGCGCCATCTTGTGGCTGAACTATGGCAGTGACTAAACCTAGCACCTGGACTTTGTGTCGGTGGACTCCATGTCCCAGCAGCCATTGCCACTGGGTCACATGTATTCTAGCACCTGTTTCACGTTTCCGTTAATGAGCACTGGTGTGTGTATATATAGTTGGGATTTGCACTTAGTCAGGGTCTTTTGTTAGGGTGTTTAGACCTCTGTATCTGTTTGATTCCTGTTTGTCTGTTTAGACTTCTGTATCTGTTTGATTCCTGTTCCTCTGGTTAGATTTCTGTGTCTGTTTAGACTTCCTGTTTGATTCCTGTTCCTCTGGTAGGATTCTTGTATCTGTTTAGACTCCTGTTTATCTGTTTAGCCTCTTGTTTCTCTGTTTAAACTCTTGTATCTGTTTATATTCTTGTCTCTGTGTTTAGCCGGAATATCTGTAGCCTAGTGCTAGTGTCTTTTTTTTTTTGCTTATGCTATTCTGTGTGAAATAAACGTTCACAATTTCCGTCTGCGACTGTTTCCACCTCAACCGCCATCATGACACTAAGATAATCCTTGGACCTTCTATGTAGAACCCTATATCAGGTGGTTTCTTTTTCAGTAAAGATTCCAAGTAAAACCACTTTAGAAAGATAAAACAAGTAAACATCCAATGAACCCAAAAGGGACCTTCTTCAATGGTTCTAAAGGTCTTACATAGAACCATACAACAGAGAGCTTTCAAATAGAACAGTCTTCAAAAGTTATATAAAGATATTTATCTTAATATAAAGATAGTTATCTATTAAAATAAACCTTCAGGACCATTGCTCTTTGATTTTCACCACTAGAAGAACTCTTATCGTTTATACAATGTGTACAATCATATTAGAGATGGATTCTGGTATTCTAGAACATATTAGCATTTTAAATACGAATTAACAGCTTTTACTTCATGTCTTTGATGTGTCTCTAAGAGAACCTTTAGACCTTTAGAGGATCTGTACAGGTACACCCATATATCAGATGGTTTTCCAAGTAAAACCACTTTTAAAAAGTTTAAAACCAGTAAACATCCAATAAATCTTCAAGGAACTTTCTTCTTTGGTTCTTTGGTGTGTGTTTAAAGTTCCTATGTGGAACCAAATAGCAGAGGGTTTCCCCTTTCAGAAAAGGTTCTGAGCAGAACTCTGTTGGAACTGATATCCATTGAAAGAAACCTCCCTGGTGGTCGATTTATGAGAACACCGCTTTGTTGTCTGTAAATACTTGGTGACCTCTTAATTGAGGAAGAAAGAATTTCAGTGCTAGAAATATAGCCCACATTTCTAGGTAATATATATGCCACTCCATTAGAGGGCCGCTCCAGACATCATGAGCTGGACAGCTGTCTAAGACCGCGCCCCAGCCCGTGAGTGAGGTGTCTGTCATTATTGTACTAAGGAGACACTTCCAGAGTGTGACCCAAGGCTAGAAACCGAGGACACTTCCAAATTCTCCGAGCATGTAGGCATCGCCACATGACACTGATTACTCTCAGAGGTTTCATCCTCGGACGAAACCCCCACCTTCTCAGCCACCACTGAAACGATTTCCTATGCAATAGGCATAATGGTATGACATAAGCTGCTGCTGCCATAAGCTCTAACAGTCTCCCATAGAGACTGGAGATTGTGCCAATAACCAGCTTAATCTTGCTCAATGTTGATTGACCCCATATATATTGGGGATAGAAACACCCTCATCGTAGTACAATCCTTATAACCCATAGTAAAGTTGTCCACTGCACTGGAGAAAGGATACTTTTCTGAGGATCAACCTGAGACCAAAGCTCTTCATGTGTGTGATAATAACAGCTCGATGTTGAACCGCCAGTTCCCTGGATCGTGCTAGAATTAACCAGTCGTCCATGTAATTTAGTTCACGGATGCCCTGGAGTCACAATGGAGCCAGAAAAACATCCATGCACTTTGTGAAGGTGCGAGGGGATAAAGCTAGCCTGAAGGGAAGAAACCAATGTCGTTGTACATTGCCTCCAACACAAACCCCAGGAACATGCTGTGACTGGGCGATATTTCTATGTGGAAATATAGATCTACTTTTAGATCTATCATCACAAACCAGTCATCAAACTGAATTTGTGAAACGATAAGTTTGGGCGTCAGCATCTTGAACCTGTATGTTTGAATAGTACAGTTCAGATGACGCCGATCTAAAATTGGCTGCATACGAAATAACGGCTGTAAAATCCGTTCTCCCTCAGGGAACAGGGATTCATGCTCTATGGCTCCTTTGTTGAAGAATGATCTTAATTCATGCGCTAAAGGCGGGCTTTGGTCTGTGCTGACTACTGTGGTGAGCACAGCTCTGAACTGGGGGGATTGAGCTCTGAACTAGACCTAGTAACCCTTTTCTACAGTAGACAGAACTCATAGAGACACATTTGGCCGTTGTTTCCACATTCCAAGACAGTATTTTAGTGACGTTAACTTTAGGGACATTACGCCCTCCACGGCCCCTCAGGACCTTTCCTCTTATGTCAACTTGGCCTTTATGACCATTCTTAGATCAGGCCTAATAGCAGGCAGGTTATTTGTATAAAGAAACAAAAATACACTTCATTTCCTCTCTATCTTTTCTCAATCCCTTTTCTATCCCTTTAAAAAAAAGAATGAGCAAGATAAAAAACTGTAAGTGAGAGAATTCAGGAAGTGTGTTACACTTTACTCCCGTTTCATCACGAAGGAGGAGTGCACACTTTCTGTGTCAAGTGTCTGGTTTCAGAGCCTCGCAGATCTGGGCCGGCCGCAGCCAAAGTAGCTAGTTGTCTCGGGTCCGGGGGATCTTGAATGGATCTGGCAGAGGAGCCAGTGCTCTTGCTCTTTCTTCTGGGTCTGGCTCTCTGCTGGATTTTGGGTCTCATGTCACGACTCCTCCTTCTACTATTACAAATAAATAATTTAAAAATAAAAGAAGAAATTATAATACCTCTCTGACTCAGAGTAGCCAGAAGGATGTGCTAAAAACTGAAAACAGCACATAAAGAGTTGCTTGAAGTGATTACTAAGGCTGGATGAGCTTTTTTTCTCCCCAGTGAAAGTAAATCCCCCACACTGCAGAAAACTCCCCTTTCATCCAGAAGTGCATGACAAAATATCAGGGTTCTGGGGAAAACCATGCATAAGCCGTATTAATAACCACACAGCCAGGGTATCCGGGCAGCCACAGTCGTGGCCTACTAGACCTGATCTGATAATGGTCATAAAGGTGAAGCAGACAAAGAGGAGCAGTCCAGAGAGGCTGTGGAGGGATGTATCAGGGGACATGAGGTTGCCTAGTGGTACTGTCACTGGCCAAATTTTCAGTGTTCTCTGGTCAGCAAACTTTCACAGGGCAATGAAAATCTGATGCTCTCTCTTCAATAGAATGTGAAATAGTTAACATCACTCAAAGACCATCTGGCTGCGTGGCTGCAGTACTGCCAAATGTTTCTCCATGTGTTCTGTCTACCGTAGAAAAGGGTTACCAGGTCCAGTTCAGAGTTCGACCCCCCCCCCCCCCCCCCCCTTTCAGAGGTGTGCTCTATGGACACTATGGAAAATGTGGATCTGAGGGGCACAAGCTCATAGATTCTGGTCTCACAACTGAGGTTGTTGAGACCATATTGAATGCTAAAGCACAATCCAAGAGGAAATTGTATACACTCCAGTGGCAACATTTTGTCTTGTGGTGAAAAGACAGAGAACGCCAGCTAGACCCAGTGAACTGCGCAATAGCTACAGTCCTGGAGTTCTTACAAGGACGTTTCTCAGCGGGGTGGGCTCTTTCTACAATCAGGGACTATGTGGCCGCCATTTCAGCCAGCCATGCCCCTGTTGATGGAGCATTTGTGGGGCAACATCCTCTAACATCAAGGTTTATGCGTGATATCAGGCGGCTGAGGCCCATCTGCAGTCCGCACATAGCTTCCTGAGACCTGGATCCTGGAAGGTCTGTCAGCGGCCCCATTTGAGCCCTTAGAGTCAGCCTCTGAGAAGCTTCTTAACTCTAAAGTTAGCTCTTCTGCTGGCCCTGACATCTCTCAAGTAATTAGGAGAGCTAGAAGCTCTTTCTGTTGCCCCATTCTTGCCTTAACTTTACCCATGGATTAGCCAAGGCCTTCCTGTATACTAGGCCAGATTATATCCCTAAGGTGCCTACATCTGCTGTCCAGCCTCTGCTGTTGCAGGATTTCTGCCCTCCTCCGTTCCTCACATGGGAACTACAGAGGATGCACCTGCTGTGTCCAGTAAGGGCTCTCTGTACTTACATCCACCGCTCCAGCCAGTGGCGTAAGTCGGTGAAGCTGCTGGTCTGCTAGAGGTGGTGCTGTATCAAAGGTGCACATCTCTAATTTGGATAGTGGAAGCAATCTCTATCGCTTATGAGGCACCCAGTCTTGCTATGCTTCTAGGCATAAGGGCTCATTCCACTTGGGGGGTCGCCTCCTCAGCTTTGTCCAACGGGGTATCCTTACAGGATGTGTGTGCTGCTGCAAGGTGGTCAATATCACACAGACATTCATTCAATATTACAGCCTTGATATTCTGGCTGTAATATTCATTCCACCCCAGGCACGAGTGTCTTGGGTGTTTTTGAACAGGCCATACCCTCCATATGACAGAGTGAGTGTTCTCATTCTAATAGCGTTATGCTAAACACAACGTGGAGTTCCCTTTGAAAGGGAACATCTGGGTTACGCATGTAACCCTGTTCCCTGAGAAGGTAGCGAGACGTTATGTAGCTTTGTCATACCAGTGCAGGCCTGTGAATTGTGCCTTTGCTTCAGATAATAGAGGCTGATGCCACGGTTCACAGGTGCCATATATTTATATATCACGCGGCGCGCTTAATTGTCATGTCACCTGAGCATGGCAGGCCTATGAATAGGCTTGATTTTACACAAGCTTCAGATGCCGGTCACGCGTGAGGGTTCTCCCATTGTTTTATACTAAGCTCAACGTCTTGCTCCCTTCTCAGGAAACAGGCTTACATGAGTAATCCAGACATTTTATTGCCAACATAGAGGTAACCATATGGAAAAGTACCTCATGCCCACATTTAAATATGATGGTGGCTCTTTAATGTTTTCAGGCTGTTTCTTTTTTTTTTTCTGCCAGATGACATGGACATTTGCTGGGATGCATGGCATCATGGACTCTATCAAATATCAACAGATTAAATGAACACCTGACTGCCTCATCCAGAAAGCTTTAAATGGTTGGCCATTGCTGGATGTCCAGCAGGACAGTAATCCAAAACATACACCAAAATCAACACAGAAATGGTTTACTGACCTCGAAATCAAGGTCCTGCCATGACCAGCCCAGTCCCCTGACTTAAAACCCATAGAAAACATGTGGGGTTAACTGAAGAGGAGAGTCCACCATTGTGGACCTCAAAATTTGAAGGAGATTCTGTATGGAGGAATTGACTCACATGCCTTGCCATTTGTATTCCAACCTCATCAGGCATTATAGGAGAAGACTCAGAGCTGTTATCTTGGCAAAGGGAGGTAGCACAAAGTATTGCCTAAAACGGTGCCAATCATTTGTGCACCTATTTTTCACAAAGATATATATTTTTGGATAAACTTGTGTTTTGTTTGCAATTGGTTGATATAAAGGAGTCAGTTGAGGTGGTTCGGGCACCTGGTAAGGATGCCCCCTGGACGCCTCCCTAGGGAGGTATTCCAGGAACATCCAACTGGGAGGAGACCTCGGGGAAGACCCAGGACTAGGTGGAAAGACTATATTTCCACACTGACCTGGGAACGCCTCGGGATCCCCCAGGCAGAGCTGGTTAATGTTGCTCAGGAAAAGGAAGTTTGGGGTTCCTTGCTGGAGCTGCTACCCCCGCGACCCGATTTCGGATAAGCGGTTGAGGATGGATGGATGGATGGATGTTTGATATCCATGAGAGCAGAGTATTTGTGTGATTTGTTTTAACATAAAGATCAAAAGGTTAAACAATAAAGACAATTTTTCACAGCCTTCTTTGCTCATATTTATCAAGAGTGAAAATATTAGTGGAGGGCACTGTATGTATTAAATAAAAATGAAAAAGAAAATACACTTTATATACACAGACTTGTATTTTAAATTGTAATCCTTTTGTTCTTATTGTACTTACATATGGATTTTTTTTTCTGTAAACATGTTTTAACTTTTTAAATTTCTTTATATTAAAAAAATAATTATTTTCACACCATTTTATGTTCATTTTGTCCTCATTTTGCTTGAAAATCCATTTTTTCCCACCATTTAATCCGTCGGTATTTTATTAGCGGAGAGTTTTATTGTTTAAAGACAAGAAGCAGAAGGAAGAAAAAAATCTTAAGTCAACACGGCCATGAATTACGGCCATGAATTACAGCTTGTGTGCAGTTTAACTCTCTAAAGCATGCTGTTGAAATGGCTTTGGATAAATGGGTCATTATTTAATTCGCATATTTATGATAATTATAAAATGGTGTGTCATGAATGACCCTTTGTAAGGCCTTCCCTTAAAAAAAGACTTGGATCATAAAAACAGTAATATTAATATCCTTGATGAATCATGAGATGAATCATCTGTGACTGAAGGTCGTGTTGAGTAAATGGTGTGATTTTATAGAAAAGTGCTCTGGTGGGAGAGCTGTTAATAATAGAATTACAATAAAGTGTGTTTAGATGTTACAATTTTTAAAAAAGGTTAACATGGGCAGAGCTTACATTAATATCAGCATTCTTCCAAGATACACTCAACAACCACATTACTAGGAACACCATACTAGTAGTGAGTAGAAGAAACTTCATGGCATGGCATGATTGCTGGACATTCATGCCACAAATCTCTCATTCCAACACGTCCCAACCAGCCATTATAAGATGAGTAAATTGTAGCCATAAAGGGATGAATGTGGTCAAAACGTTACTCAGATACTGTGGAAATCAAACCATTTATGTTCAATTGGTGTTAAAGGGCCCAATATGTATCAAGAAAACATTCCACATACCATTAGACCACCACCACCAACAACAACAACAACAACGACGACAACAAACTGAACTGTTGCCACAAAGCATGTCAGGTTCATGGATTCATGCTTGACACAAATTCCGACCCTAATGTCTGTCATTGAGATTCATCAGACCAGGAGACACTTTTCCCAATCTTCAGATGTACAGTTTGCTTTAGCCCATGGTAGCTTCAGATTCCTGCTGACAGAAGTGGATCCCAATGTGGTCTTCTGCTGATGTTGATGCTGATGACCCATCCACCTCAAGGTTTGACCTGTTGTGTGTTTTTAGATGCTTGTCAGCTTACCATGGATGTAAATAGTTCTTATTTGAGTTACTACAGACTTCCTGTCAGTTCCAGAAAGTCTGGACATTCTCCACTGACAAGATGTTTCAGCCTGCAGATCTTCTATTCACTGGATGTTTTTTTTTGTTTTGTTTTGTTTTTTCCTCTCACAATTCAGTGAAAATTCTACATTTGCACACATTAACAAGTCTAATTTGACATTATTATTTGACATTATATGATTTTTTTCAGGAATGTTGAACAGAGGGCAATCAAGGACATATGAATGTAATTATTACAGGTAATACAGTAAATAAAAAGGATTTTAAACTTTAAAAGGTTAATAGAGTTTTATTAAGGATGTTTTACTTCTCAAATAGTGATGCTTCAATGCTTCAATGGAGGATGTATTCTTGCATTTGTTCTGATTGTGAAGTAGGACTTCAGGACTTTTTTTTATGTCTCTAAATGCTAATTCTTATATTGCTGCACTTAATTGCTCAACAATTAATCATGCAGTTTTATGCTTATTAATATCATGTGTCCTCAGTGACCATTTACATTTGAAATCATCTGCAAAAGAATAATTTCTTCATAAAACAGACATGAGTTATCCATAAAAACGAAATGATATAGTTTTATGTCCTATCACATCAACTCAGTGATTTCTTCATCATGTTATTTTCTCACATTGGCAGCTCTAATTAAAAAAAAGGAAAAAGAAGAAGAAGAAAGGATTTCAGGCTGAAACAATGCAAAGCTTCATGTTATCCTATTCCTGTAACCAATTATTAAGTATATGAAAGCTTCTCTGATGTTTCCAAAAACATAAGGTACTTAGGGTTAGGGTTAGGGTTAGGGTTAAATGTTTTGTAACAAAATAAATAAACAAACATTTACTCATGCAAGATATATATATATATATATATA
>JAFFST010002936.1:43000-55854 GCA_022414735.1 Noturus placidus | reverse complement strand
GGTGGTGTATGTGTGTGTGTGTGTGTGTGTGTGTGTTAATTGGCTCCTCAGGGAAACAGAGTGGCCAGAGTGAGTGTGGGGGGAAAAAGACGAGTGCAGAGTGCAGGACACAAAACACACATGCCTGCAGCTTTGACACACACACGCACACACACACACACAAACACACACACACACACACACACACACACACTAACTGTATCAGTCTCTGTACGTCTCAGTCCATTTCTCTCTCTCTGTCCATCTTGCTCTTTCATTTGTTTTCATCTGTCTTTGTGTACATCAATCTGTCAGTCCGTCTCAGTCTCTCTCACCCTCTCCCTGTCTCTCTCTCTCACCCTCTCCCTGTCTCTCTCTCTCACCCTCTCCCTCTCTCACCCTCTCTGTGTCTCTCTCTCTCACCCTCTCCGTGTCTCTCTCTCACCCTCTCCGTGTCCCTCTCTCTCTCACCCTCTCCGTGTCTCTCTCTCTCTCACCCTCTCCGTGTCTTTCTCTCTCACCCTCTCCGTGTCTCTCTCTCTCTCACCCTCTCCGTGTATCTCTCTCTCTCTCTCTCTCTCTCTCTCTCCCTCTCCTTCTCTCTCTCTCTCTCTCTCTCTCTCACCCTCTCTGTGTCTCTCTCTCTCACCCTCTCTGTCTTTCTCTCTCTCCCTCTCACCCTCTCTGTCTCTCTCTCTCTCTCACCCTCTCCGTGTCTCTCTCTCTCTCCCCCTCTCCGTGTCTCTCTCTCTCTCACCCTCTCCGTGTCTCTCTCTCTCTCACCCTCTCCGTGTCTCTCTCTCTCACCCTCTCCGTGTATCTCTCTCTCTCTCTGTCTCTCTCTCACACCCTCTCCGTCTCTCTCTCTCTCACCCTCTCCGTCTCTCTCTCTCACCCTCTCCGTCTCTCTCTCTCACCCTCTCCGTGTCTCTCTCTCTCTCTCTCCGACTCTCTCTCTCACCCTCTCCGACTTCTACAATCCGTCCATCAGTCTCTCTCCATCGGTCTGTCGGTGATTCCCAGCCTGTCTCACTCAATCTACCTGTCTGTGGTTCTTAGTCTCTCTGTCTCTATCAGTCTGTCTGTAATTTTCAGTCTGTCTCTCAGTCCGTTTTTCCTTCTCCACCTGTCTGTCTGTCTTAGCAAGTCTGCGCGTCTCTCAGTCCGTCTCTTTCTCCACCTCTACTAACACTAAAGCTAAATACAACTCGACTCAAAATCAGAAGAGTGTGAATGAAATGAGTCTCTGTGTGCGTGTGTGTGTGTGTGTGTGTGTGTGTGTGTGTGTGTGTATGCGCGTGTGTATGTGTACCTTGCTCAGGTCTCTGTAGTTGCTGGGCAGTGTGAGGTCGAGCTCTTCACTGTCGTAGTTGCTGATGATCCAGGGAAACACAGGATACTGATTCAGGTCGTTATAGGTGCGGCCTGAAAACGAGGTAAACATGGCGTCACTGACCTGTCCAGACCAGCACATTCCTACATTCACACAGTCAGACTTTCTTCTGCCATGGTTTTTCCTTGGGCCACAGTTTCCTCACTAGCTTCAACGGAAACAAGTGTTTGAATAGAAGCTTTATTTGTATTTTTGAGCATTATCACCTGCAATGGTGTTGAGGAACATGAGGTACTCGAAGTTGGAGATTTCGCGTTTCTGCCAGCGCTGAGTCATGTTGGAGGCTTTAAATAGTTGTTTAGGAGTTGCCAGAGAAATCCGCCTGTGTCAAGGAACAAGAAGGAGAAGCAGGAGAAGAAGGCTTTATTAGTCACATATACATTACAGAGCAGTGAAACCCTTTTCTTCGTATATCCCAGCTTGTTAGGAAGTTGGGGTCAGCGCGCAGGGTCAGTCGTGATACAGCGCCCCGAAGCAGGGAAGGTTAAGGGGCTTGCTCAAGGACCCAATGGTGGCAGCTTGGCAGTGCTGGGGCTTGAACTCCCGACCTTCTGATAAGTAACCCAGAGTTTTAACTGCTGAGCCACCCAAATGCTAGCTACCCCAACTAAAATGCATTGTTCCTAGTACATTGTATCCAAAAGAAACCCAAACGCTAGCTAGCTGGTTGCCAGGCTGATAAACCTAATAGACCTGGCAACCCTGAACCCAAAACAAACAGCTAAACGTTTATTCGAATCGGTCTCATTCCATTACAACAAATTCTTAAAGAATTAAGGACGAGCTGATCTGTTAGCTCAGTGACTCCACAGCATCTGCTTTATACACATTAAACATTCCACCATATGGACACGCAGCACCGTTTTCAAGTGTTTCTGAAGTGTGCGCGTGTGTGTGTGTCAGTGTGTTACGCACTCATGGACACAAAAATAAATGACCCAGCTTCCCATTAACACAAAGCCAAATGAGAGAATTCATCACTGCCAGGGTGTGTGATTACACTCATTAACGCCTGACGGAGGGTTCACATGGTTTGAAGAAAATTTAAGGAAGGAAAAAAAGTGCTGCAGGAACACCAAAGGGGGAATGATGGAGTGTCATGGGATCAAGTGAATGGGAGCATTCAGGGAACGTAAACAAACAAACAAACAAACAAACAAACAAACAAACAAACCAACCAAAAGAAACGATAAAGAAATATTGGGAGGAAAAAAAATGTGAAATTTTTATATAGATATTAAGGAAATTTGATAGGATAGTTAGGATAATTTTACAATACAAAATTATTAACAATGTTATCTGAAACCATCCATCCATCCATCCATCTTCAACCGCTTACTCCTTTATCAGGGTCACGGGGAACCTGGAGTCTATCCCAGGGAGCATGGGGCACAAGGCGGGGTTACACCCTGGACAGGGTGCCAGTCCATCACAGGGCACAATCACATACACACTCACACACACATTCATACACTACGGACACTTTAGACACGCCCATCAGCCTACCATGCATGTCTTTGGACTGGGGGAGGAAACCCCCGACACACGGGGAGAACAAACTCCGCCCACACATGGCCCCGGCGGGACTCGAACCCCGGACCCTGGAGGTGTGAGGCGGACGTGCTAACCACTAAGCCATTTATTCGTTTTAAATAGGGAGCATTTAGAGAAATGTTAGAGCGTGTTGGGGGAATTTTAGCTACAAATTTGAAAAATATAAAAGTGTTTAAGGTGGTTTAAGAGAATATTAAGGCAACTTTTGAAATCTTTGGGGGGGGGGGGGGGGGGGGGGGGTTGGAAGCACATGATAAGAGAGAATTTCAGGAGAGGTTTACGGAGAAAAAAAAACCTGGAAGGGAATTTTAGCTTAGTGTTAGGGTCAGAGGAATAATAAGGGGAAGATAAGAATATTTAACATGAATATCTGAGGAATGATTAAAAGATTGGTGTGTGTGTGTGTGTGTGTGTGTGTGTGTGTGTTTCCTCTCACTTTGCCCTGCAGGTGCTGTACACCCACCCTCTATTTACGTCTCGGTCTGGTAGACAAATAAATGATGTGGACCGTGTTTGTGTGAAGCTAATTAGACCATGGAACACCAACACCCCCCTCTACACACACACACACACACACACACACACACACCTGGTCTGAGGGAGGCCGAAGTTGGTGCCGACTCCAACTCGAGGCAGCACGTAAACGACTTTCTTTACTGTTGCGATATCAGCAAAGTTAAACATCACCGAGGCTGAAGAGAGAAAAAGACAAGAACAACATTAGAGTGATGAGTGCTGTTATAGGAAAATAATCAACAACACGGGGGTGTGTGTGTGTGTGTGTGTGTGAAGAAGCATGGTCAGTATTTTCCCATAATGGCGCATGCTGAAGTGTTTCATTCCTCTTATACCACAGCAATTTCTTTTTTTTTTAAAAGTCATTAAAGAATGACCCGTTGTCATTTTTACTCATTTATAGTTGTGTTTAACGTCTGTGAAAGCAGCGGCTTTAGCAGCTCGTTCTATCACCGCGGGCTGGTTTTCTCTCTGTTTACAGCTCGATTTCTGACTCTGGAGACTCCTTCCATAATTATTGGATTATAATCGTTCGGTAAATGTCTGCTCACAGAAAATACTGTAAGAACGTAACAGCTCACAGACTCGACGATTACACACGTCTTTTCCCCCCTTGTCCATTGGACAAGTCGCACTCCAGGCTGTTGCCATAGAAACGGTAACGTAGTGAAAACAGCTGGCACGACTGTCAGAGCTGCTGTTACAGAAAATGAATCCACACCTTCCTTCCTCCCTTCTGACCAACAGAACGACTCATATAACATGATATAAATACAAATAATCTGTGACATTCCCGTCTTTTATGTCATGGGGAGACAAAGCTGTAAAGTTTGAGATATCAGTGATGTCATACACGTAAATAAAATATACACATATATTAAGTTTTAAGATCACGTATCACTTATTTAAAAAGAAAAAAAAAAGGGTTAGATCGTAAACGCTTACTCCGACTGGCCATGAAGATCTCCAGTGCCGTGTTCTGCAGGAGGAACCGCCGCGAGAAGATCGCTCGCATCTCCGAGAACATCCACTTCCCGTGCAGTCCATCTGCATAGGCCAACAACTGAGAGAGAGAGAGAGAGAGAGAGAGAGAGAGAGATCGGGAGTGAGAGAGGGGGAGAGGGACAGATTGAAAGAGAGAGAGGGAGAGAAAGAGGGAGAGAGAGAGGGGGAGAGAGAGAGAAGGAGGGAGAGAAAGAGGGAGAGCATGAGTGAGAGAGGGGGGGAGAGAGAGAAAAGGAGGGAGAGACAGGGAGGGAGAAAAAGAGTGAGAGAGAGGGAGTGAGAGAGAGTGAGAAAGTGAGAGAGTGTGAGAGAGAGGGAGTGAGAGAGGGAGAAAGTGAGAGAGTGAAAGAGAGGGAGAAAGTGAGAGAGAGTGAGAGAGAGGGAGTGAGAGAGAGGGAGAAAGTGAGAGAGAGTGAGAAAGACAGAAAGAGGGAGAGAGAGGGAGCAAGAGAAAGAGGGAGAGAGAGAGAAGGAGGGAGAGAGAGGGAGAGAGAGTGAGAAAGTGAGAGAGCGTGAGAGAGAGAGGGAGTGAGAGAGAGGGAGAAAGTGAGAGAGTGAAAGAGAGGGAGAAAGTGAGAGAGTGAAAGAGAGGGAGAAAGTGAGAGAGAGTGAGAGAGAGGGAGTGAGAGAGAGGGAGAAAGTGAGAGAGAGTGAGAGAGACAGAAAGAGGGAGAGAGAGGGAGAAAGTGAGAGGGAGAGAGAGAGTGAGAGAAAGGGAGAGAGAGGAAGGGAGGGAGAGAGAGACAGAGAGAGAGAGAGATGAATATGAGAAGCTTTTACAGGAAATGACTCGATGATGAAGTGCTGTGACCCTGAAGTGGATTAGTTTCCGATAGCGGCGCTTTCCACAGTGTTTTATTCCTCTTACGCCACAGCGACAATCCGCAGTGACGCTTTTTCATTTTATAAACGATGTCATACTTTCTTTCTGTTTTACGCGTTTATAGTTACAGTTAAGCTTGCGGAAGGTCCAGAGATACGACGTGTTCGCTGTTACTTATATGGGTTACTGCACCTATACACAGTCACTGACACTGGAGACTCCTTCCAAAAATCCTTAGGAAACTTCACTACACGCGCTTCACCAACACCTTCCGACCAATCAGAACGGAGGATTCCACAGAACTAATATAACAGAGAGAAAGAAGTTGACGTGTGAAGTGTGTGTGTGTGTGTGTGTGTGATCATCCATCACAGTGAGCGCGGTCGGTCGGCAGCCGCACGATGGATGTGTCTTATTGATCAACCTTCACGAAGCAGAGATTCTTTAAAGAGCCAAACGAGCTCCATTCAGTCGGAGTGAAGAAGCACACACTCCACTAAACGGTGATCAGTAACACACACACACACACACACACACACACGCACACACTCGGGAGAGCCGATCCATTCATAACCACTCGGTCAATACGCACACGACACACACCTTTATCATCCCTTTATCATCAGTACATCATCCACAGCAGGGAAACTTTTCCACTCGGCACTGCTCCAGTCTTCTGATTTAAACCCACAGAACACCGCTCTAGTGGAAACGTCAAACTCTCGCGAACGAGTCTTCATTTCTTCTCTACTAGGTCTTTTTATAGAACTCCATCATACCCTTTTGTGATTACCCTTAAATAAATGACATTAAACAATCTATAAACAAGTGCAGATACCAGATTATACGCCACATCACGTCACCTTTCCCACCGCGTCTATGAGCAGACGTGATGCAGGTCAGATGCACACAGACCCGACGCAGACGCAGGACCCGGGCACGGAGTCACACGGTCCCGAATGAGCAGGAAGCCAGAACAGAACGGGGATAAAGAACAGACTGAATCACAAATATTCAAATGTGCGGTTAGCAACTGACGCTAACGTTAGTGGTGAGAAGAGCTCATTAAAGTAGGAGAGCAGCTGGGTCCCCCACACACACACACACACACACACACACACACACACACACACATATCATGGCTCCTGTCAGACACATACTCATGCTTTAAAGTCTCAGGAGTTCAATTAAATGAGGATTATTGCTGCGGCACTATCACAGCTAATGTGGTGAGACAACAGTCCTCACACACAGGGGAAGAAAGATCAGGTTTAAAAAATATCAGGCTTCTGTGTCCGTGTCTCTGTCCGTGTCCACGTCTCTGTCCGTGTCGGCCTCTGTGTCCGTGTTTGTCAGTCTCTGTGTGCGCCTCTTTCGGTCTCTGTCAGTGTCCGGCGCTGTCTCAGTGTATGTCTCTGTCCATCTCTGTGTCCGTCTCTGTGTCAGTCCGTCTCTGTGTCCGCCTCTTTCTGTCTCTGTGTCCACCTGTGTCCGTCTCTGTGTCCGTGTCCGTCTCCGTGTCCACCTGTGTCTGTCTCTATGTCCGTCTCCATGTCTGTCTCCGTGTCTGTCTCTTTCTGTCTCTGTGTCCACCTGTGTCCGTCTCTGTCTCCGTGTCCGTCTCAGTGTCTGTCTCTTTCTGTCTCTGTGTCCACCTGTGTCCGTCTCTGTGTCTGTGTCCACCTGTGTCCGTCTCTGTGTCCGTCTCCGTGTCCACCTGTGTCCGTCTCTGTCTCCGTGTCTGTCTCCGTGTCCGTCTCCGTCTCTTTCTGTCTCTGTGTCCACCTGTGTCCGTCTCTGTCTCCGTATCCGTCTCAGTGTCTGTCTCTTTCTGTCTCTGTGTCCACCTGTGTCCGTCTCTGTGTCTGTGTCCACCTGTGTCCGTCTCTGTGTCCGTCTCCATCTCTGTCCCCGTGTCCGTCTCTGTGTCCGTGTCCGTGACCATCTCCGTCTCTGTTTTGTGTTCATTTTAACTGGGTTTGTTTTCTTTTCTATTGGTTGTATTTTGATTATGTTTTGTTGAAATGTTTTAATGCTGTTTTGTATTAATTTGGGTTTTTGTGCTTGTTTTCTTTTCAATTATTTTCATTTGGGGTGTTTTTCATTTTGTCTTTATTTTCTTTTGGTTGACATTTTTCACTTTTTGTTATTGAATTTTTTTACTTGTATTGTTCCGTTCCTCCCCTTTAACTTTCAGATCTTTCCAAAAAAAAAAAAAAAAAAAAACTTTGTCCAACATATTGTCCCTGCAGAAGAATCCCAATCACAAAAAGGTTTATTTCTGAAAAATACATGGCACAGAACCTCCCGCTCACTAAAGCAATCTAGTAGCCTAGAGGAAGTGGTGACCTCTGACCTCGAGTGTGTTCAGTTTCTCTAACACATTTGTGTGTGTGTGTGTGTGTGAGAGAGAGAGGGAGAGAAAGAGTGTGTGTGGCATTGTGCCCTATTCAGCCCATTTGATTAAATGTAAGTGAATTAAATCAGAGAATAAATAGTGCGCACTCATCTGAAGTGCCCTTCGAAGATCTGAGGCTTATAAGCGCAGAGAGAGAGCACAACATCATGCAGACAACAAAGAATTCCGAGTGTGTGTGTGTGTGTGTGTGTGTGTGTGTGTGTGTGTGTGTGTGTGTGTGTGTCATTGGGAACCACTCAACCTGTTTCGGCGGCTGCGTCTCATTTCTGAGTGATGTCATTTGTCTCTGTCAGGCACAGAAATGAGTCTGAGATGAAGAAGGACACATCACACACACACACACACACACACACACACCACGCGAGCTGTCCTCTTGCCAAAGGAGCCCATGTCCTCCAAGCGCCTACACACACACACACACACACAAGTATTATAGTAAACATGAAGGGTCCTAGGTAAGGAATAAAACTCTTCCGGGACGTGCAGTTGTACGAATCACAAGCAATCCACGACAGGGGTCCAAGTGATTTCCTCTTATTCATTTATTAAACATCATCATCCGTTTAAACTTGCACGTAAAGCCGTAGAACATTCCGGAAACTGTCAGGAGCATGTCACTGCCGACACATTGTTTTCTTCACCAGCCTCTCTGCGTTCCATCGTTAATACAACGACAAGAAAACCTCACGCTGCTTAGAAACCACAAACCCGAAGACTCTCCTGTGTCAAAGCGCTGACACTGGTGACTCCTTCCATAAACGTCTCCTTTTCGCTTTAAATAACAACACGCAGCAGCGTGAGATCACGTGGAGTGTCTACTATACGAGTCCCCTGCGTATTCGCCGTTACTATAGAAACGATAGCACGTATTACCGAGGTTAAAATCGGAACCGTGGTTAAGGAGGGATAACCGGTCCGAGGAGCTCCGTCTTTGAGGCAGCCCTGATAGTTAGCAGAGTAGCTAACAGCTAGCGATCACATCAGTGCGGTTTTCTCGCTACCTAAGAATTTCCCAGCGTAGTCAGCGGACACATCGACTTCAGATTGCGTTGACAAACTAGCTAGACGGCTAGGGGTCACTCTTACTGTGGAGACAGCTATAATGGAGACATTAATCTAGATAAAGAGTTGTGCATATGTGTCCGAGTGTTGCAGGCTAAACCACAGCTTAGCATCATTTAGCCACTCACAGGATGCCAAAACTTAAGGATCTTCCAGAGTTACACCATTTTGAAAGTGTTAGTTTTGCCAGATAGCACTTCCTTTCTTTTATAGCTAATCCATAATGCATAATAATACATAAATAACATTTTAGCTCTGATTATTAGCACGTAGTGTCAGGTCGCTAGGCTACTTGGGTCTATTCGAAACCAACACCAAAATGGTCTGGGGAACGATTAATCCACACCTTCTGCCCGTTTGAGAACGCAACAGCAACGGCGCTGCGGTATAAAACACGATAACATATTACGGGGAACTATTCAGCAGTTTCAGTCCCAGAATCTGTTGTGGACGCTAAACAATTAGCTACCCAACACAACTGTATTTACACGCCGCTTTTAACAATAAACGCCGCCACAAAAGCAACTTTACAGGAACCTGCTTGTAGATTTCAAACGAGCCGGAGGCGACGGCGGTCGAGGAAACGCTCCCTGAGCCAACACTGAGACAAACCAGAGTGACTAGCTAGCTAATGGCTAACAGCCGCGTTCGATGCGGTGTTTGGATACGGCCGTGTTCGCTGTGTTCATGAGAAAACTTCACGATAGTTCGTTCCTATGACGCGACACAGACGCATCTCGCTACGCTCATGGACGTCTGATTAGCGGTTCATGCTAGCGTAATAACGGTGCAATATTAGCCAGACAGAGTCGTTTTTCTCTGCTTCTATCGACATATCTGAGAGAAATGTTGATATTTCTCATCGCTGTGCCGTTAGAACAGCCTCTAGAAAGTATTTCACAGTTTAACGGCTACATTTTCAGGCTGAGTCATTATCAAGGTTGTGCTCTGTGGACATACAGTTGCCTAGCAACGGTGCTGTCATGGTTTTAAACACACAAACACGTGACACTGTCACCTGTTTGATGCTGAAAGCAGACAGTGAAAGTTATTATTGCATAAAAACTACATCGCGTTTTGGGATTTCGGACATTTTGTCTAAAAACGAGCTGGTTGCTATAACGGTGATGTTACATGGTATTATGGGATAGATCTGGAGTACAGCACTGGACTTAATATTACTTCCTGTCCACAAAGAGCGACCAAGTGGGTCACGTTTGCAGTCTCACACCATGACCATGTATGTGTGTGTGAGGTGATTGGGGTGTAATGAATGTTAAAGGTGTGTGTGTGTGTGTGTGTGTGTGTAACGTGATGAAACGTGATAACGTGATGAAATTAATGAGGAGGAGGAAGAGTGGTGATCCATCACTATCACACAAAAACGGCACGCCAACACCGATACCATTCACACACACAGAGTGGGGGTTATCACTCACACACACACACACACACACACACACACACACACACACTTAATAGCCCTTTCTATAAATAAATAAATAAACAAGATTTCTTTTAATTTTTCCAGCTCTTTCCCTTTTTCATTCATTCTTCTCTCCTTCATTATTCATGTCTCCGTTCCCTCCTTCTTTCTAGCTCCTTCATTTCTTTTCTTTTATTTATTCTTTCATTTGCTTCTTTTCTCTTTCCCTAATTTCGTCTTTTTTTTTCTTTAGTCCCTTTCATGCAACTAACCGACTGAGGTTTGAGGTATACACACTCATGCGCACACACACACACACTCTTCTCCCTCTCTCCACCACATGTCACTCCCCATCACTAAATGAGTTCATCACGCTAACGAGGGGGTGGAGCCAACCTTCTCTGCTAACTATGTTTTGTCCAGCCAATCAGCCACAGCGCTCTGGAGCCAATTAGAGCGGATTTGCTGTTCCATCTGAGCGATGCCAGGACACGCTGTCACAGTGTGTGTATGCATGTGTGGCCAAGACTTTAAGGGCAGGGGATTACACAAAGTCTCTGATGTACTGAGAGCAAAGGATCATGGGATTGCAGAAGCACATGATCAAGAAAAGCAGAGTACATGGCAAAGTGCTTTTATTTAATCATTTAGCAAACATAATCTCTACTACAACCTACAGTCTACAATCTATGCCCTCCAGACTACGCCCTACAGACTACACCCTTCAGTCTACACTCTATGCCCTTTAGACTACGTCCTCCATCCTAGTCTACACCCTAAAGCCTACACCCTACCCCCTACAGCCTACACCATACCCCTCCAGATTAAACTCTACGCCCTCCACACTACACCCTACAGTCTACACCCTACCCCCTCCAGACTACACCCTACAGCCTACACCCTACCCCTCCAGATTAAACTCTACGCCCTCCACACTACACCCTACAGTCTACACTCTACGCCCTCCACACTACACCCTACAGTCTACACCCTACCCCCTCCAGACTACACCCTACAGTCTACACCCTACCCCCTCCAGACTACACCCTACAGTCTACACTCTACGCCCTCCAGACTACACCCTACAGTCTACACCCTACCCCCTCCAGACTACGCCCTAGTCTACACTCTACGCCCTCCAGACTACGCCCTACAGCCTACCCCCTCCAGCCTACACCCTACCCCCTCCAGACTACGCCCTACAGCCTACACCCTACCCCTTCCAGACTACGCCTAACAGCCTACACCCTACCCCCTCCAGACTACGCCTTACAGTCTACACTCTACGCCGTCCACACTACACCCTACCCCCTCCAGACTACGCACAACAGCGTACACCCTCCAGTCTATGCCCTACGCCCTCCACACTACACCCTACAGTCTACACCCTACCACCTCCAGACTACACCCTACAGTCTACACTCTATGCCCTACAGCCTACCCCCTCCAGACTATGCCCTATGCCCTCCACAATACACCCTCCAGCCTACACCCTACCCCCTCCAGACTACGCCCTACAGTCTATACTCTACGCTCTCCAGACTACGCCTTCCACACTACACCCTACGCCCTACAGTCTATACCTATGCCCTTCAGACTACACCCTATGCCCTCCAGACTACACCCTACAGTCTACGTTCTATGCCCACCAGACTACACACTACAGTCAACACCCTATGCCCTCCACCCTACACCCTCCGCCCTACAGTCTACCCCCTCCAGACTACACCCTATGCCTTACACTCTACACCATATTCCATTTCTCCATCCCCTTAACAGAGTCCCAACTACACCCTACACACTTTCTCTGTCCTCTTACTGAGCTCACTCCATGTTCCCTTCTCCCTGCCCACTATTCCTTTGATTTAATCTCTCACTAAGTAGTTTGTGCTGTTTACAAACAGTACGCTGAAATATTCCCACAAGCTCTTTAGTATGACAACACGCAGTTTAAAATGCAGCCGTAAGGAGTGAGGGCAGTTGCCATGGTAATTGTTCAAGCTTTGCTATGACTGCTTAGCTACCTAAACTGACTAACAACGAGTACTAAATAGTATGCACCACATACTACATATACATAGTTATCAATTTGTTATCTAAGGGAATAAGAAAACTTCTCTGAAGTGCACTGGGAATTTAGTGCCCTTACGTGATGGACAGTTTGAATGTTTCTCTCTCTAAAAGGCATGAACTGAAATAAAGAGAGCTAATCTGATGGGATTAAGGCTCTTTTGCTCCCCATCAGAGTGTTGGTGGGTCTTTTCACTCTCACCGCACAGATTAGCCTTTTAAAATGGGAAGAAAGGAAAAGGAAAAAGAGAAGGAGGGGGGGGGGAGGATTGTGGGTTTAAAAATCACCCTAGAGGTTAAAGTATTCATTTCTTCCACAATTAATGCAGTTACTCATTACACATTCGGCCTCCTGCCATCAAATGCACAGCGCTAATGCTAATAACTTAAACAGTTAGCGTGTCGTCCAAGACATGGCTCCGTCCCAAACACTAAAACTCACGAAAACTAGTTAGTGTACGTACTAGATGAGAAGGTAGTTGTACCAAAACACTAGAACTAGGTTAGTTTATGTATGGTGTTCTTCTCTGTGTGTATTACCCATAATGCACTGCAGACGAGTAAACCCGAGAAATGGCGTCTGTTTTACAAATGTAACATTGAGATA
>JAFFST010002930.1:0-12609 GCA_022414735.1 Noturus placidus | reverse complement strand
GGGGGGAGAATGAATGGAAGGTCGTCATTTTTGATATCGTTAACTTAAATAGAGAGAAGTTCATCGTTTTTCTTCTCCTTTTACTGAATGAACAGAAAAAGACAGTCAACTGTCATTTTAGTGTGTGTGTGTGTGTGTGTGTGTGTGTGTGTGTGTGTGTGTGTGTGTGTGTGTGTGTGTGTGGATTTACAGCTTTTGGCAGATGCTCTATGAGAACGAGTTATCCAGGATTCATATTCTGCCCTGCAGTTTTGCTGTTCAGTAAAGAATGTATCAAAGTGGAGCTGAGAGATGACACATGTTGCTATTTCCTGCTGATCTTGATCCAAACCGTGTGTGTGTGTGTGTGAAATTGTGCGATTTATTGATCTAAACTGATACCACTTGTGATATCTTTTTTGTTTTGTTTGTTTTTTATGTGCAGTCATAACCAGCAGTGGATTTAGTCCTCGACCTGCACATCAGTACTCACCTCCCCTTTACCCATCCAAGTAAGGAACTATTTACACACACACACACACACACACACACGCACACACATACACATACATACACACACATCGGTAGTTTCGGCTACTCTCATGTTCCCTGGGCTGACGGCATGAAATATATCCACTTACTCTAACAAACACCACACAAACAGATCCATACAAATATGTTTGAGAGTCCTCATCTTTTTGATTGACAGGCCTTATCCCCACATCCTGTCCACACCCGTGGCTCCGCCCATGTCTCCCTACACTGGACAGACCCAGTTCAGCAGCATGCAGCAGTCTACAGTGTACACACCATACTCTCAAACCACACAACCTTACGGTCTCTCCACCTATGGTAAACTTTCCTTCGTCTTATAGTTTCTGTGTAGCTTTGACTTTGTCTGTTGGAAATGAGACACTACACTAATATTAATAAGTGGAACAGTGAGACAAAACTCGATTATGTACAATAATGTACAAACTTGCTTATTACCATGAGATACAACTGTACAAGCTTTGTTTATTCTGTTTAATTGCTGGATAAAGTACAGTTGCAATCAAAGTTCTTCAACCCCCAGTGTAAATCAGGTCTGTTGTCAAAATCTACAGACTTTCAGATGTGTGTAATGAACAAGTCAAACAAAAGCAATTGAAATAGTTGAACACAACAAGTGCTTCAAGTGGTTTCCACAAATTCAACTGGACCTTATAATGACTTGTAATGACTTGTCCAGTCTCAAAATTATTCAACCCCTTCATGGCAATCATCTTTAGTACTTAGTAGAGCACGCTGTTACTGTTATGACCTGCTGCAAACGAGAAGCATATCTTCTGGCAGCGTTCTGGAGGAATCTTAGTCCATTCCTCCAGTAATATTCTTGGGTTTGCGTGCTGCAACCGCCTTCTTCAAATCCCACCAGAGATTTTCTATGGGGTTCAAGTCAGGTGACTGTGATGGCCCTGTAGAATCTTCTGCAACCAAGCCTTGGTGGAATTTGAGGTATGCTTGGGATCATTGTCCTGTTGGAAGATCCGATGACGCCCGAACTTCAGCTTCTTCACAGACGGCATGACGTTTTCTCCTAGGATTTCCTGATACTTCAATGAATCCATCTTGCCTTCCACACGCTGCAGGTTTCCAGCGCCAGATGATGTAAAGCAGCCCCAGAACATCACCGAGCCACCAAAATGTGTGACTGTGGACAGAGTGTTCTTTCTTCATTCTTCTTCCTCCAGACATACCGCTGATCCATCATACCAAAAAGTTCCAGTTTTGTTTCATCGCTCCACAGAACAGAATCCCAAAACGTCTGCAGATTATTTATATGATTTTGAGCGTCTTTTCATTTGGGTCAGTATCTTATTTTGCGTCAGTAGTGGTGAACGTCTTTGAGTTCTGGCATGGAAACCTTCAGTGTTTAGTACACGCCTTACAGTGCTCACTGAAACCTCAGTGCCTGTTCCCACCAAGTCTTGCTGCAGGTCTTTTGCAGTCACTCGAGGGTTTTTCACAACCTGCCGTCTCAGAAATCTGATTGCAGCCGTTGATAGCTTCCTTTTTCTGCCCAGTTCAGGTATTTTATAGATGTTCTGCCCCTAGCCAGTTCAGGTTTTGCATGTGTTCCAGTTCAAGCACACCTGGTGCAACTAATAAATCCCTTGATTAGTAGCATCAGGTGTGCTGGAGACAACACCCGATTTGCATATTTGTGATGTTGTGAGGGATTTTATTCAGAGGGTTGAATCATTTTGAAACTGGAGAAGTCATTATAAATTGCATTTTCAGTTGAATTTGGGGAAACCGCTTGAAGCAAACGACTTGAAATGTCGAACTATTTCACTTGCTTTTGTTTGATTTGTTCATCGCAAACAGCTGAAAGTCTGTGCATTTTAACAATAAACCTGATTTGCACTGGGGGTTGAATCATTTTGATTGCAACTGTACTACATGACCCACGATGCTATTCCACAAATCAGAGATGTTGCTCAAATAGAAATAGGCCTAAACACTTTCATTGGCTATGGTTAGGGATTTTGGGAGGACACCAGAGGACACCCACATGAGAACATGCACCAGTAATTCCACAGACTGTACCCTGAACTATGAGGCTGCAACATAACCCTGCACCACCACGCCACCCTACCACCACAGCAACTAAGATATAAGTAATCTCCATTCTGAATCGGATCTTCATCTGATCTTTATAATGTGTGATTGAAACGGATTAAACAGTTAGACCCCCTCATTCTGCATGATAAACAGATTTTCATCAACGAGATTCACCAGTTGCTGCCTTCAAATCTTGACGGAAAATATCGTCATGACAAAGTGAGTGCACTTTAAAGACCACCTCAATGTCATAACTACATCTCGGGAACTTGTACTTTTCGGTGAGCCTCGAGTTTCCGAGCAGGTGGCGAGTCAGTAGCGAAAAGTCATGGCAGCTGCCAGTGTAAATGTGACATGTTCAGTAGAGCAGACGGTAACATTTTAAGTGATATTTTTGCATGATAAGTGTTCGGTACAGTTGTAGTTGCGTTTTCTATTCGGCAGGTCAAAATAAACTTCTTCTTGTTGATGATACAAAAAAAAATCAAAAGACTTCCATCCATTTTATTCTGTCCTAAACCACTTGAACACACACCACGTCGTAATCATGACCTGCGAACTCGAACACGCAGACGTCCGAGGAGGGCCTGACTGTAGCTGCTTCAGTGAGAACTTAAGGGTAACAAATAGCTAGCTAACTTAGTAGCCACATGACTCCTTTAAAAAAAGATATGAAATAAAACACGGTATTAAATTGCTGCTAGATAGTGAAAGTATAGGATCTCATTTTTGTTTTCCAGTGGGTTTCCCCAAACCACCACATATAACCTATTTACAGTGTGGCGTCTTCCCTTGATGTATATTTGCAGCAGATTTAGGGGTGATGTTGCCTGGGATAAAGACGGAAGGGGGGCTGTCCCAGACACAGTCCACAATCCAATCAGGGCTCAGTTACAGCACAGGATTCACCACCCCCCAGCCTGGACAGACGGCCTACTCACCCTATCAGATGCCAGGTAATTATAGGCTACAGCTAAGCAGCACAATAGCTTCAGTCCATCCTGCAGATAGATGCGAGTGTAATGAAAACTTGATTACCAAGATCTGCCAACATGCCCAGCTTGAGCCGATGGATTCTCACAGTGTTCTCTCTCTCTTTGTCTTTCTCTTTCACACACACACACACACACACACACACACACACACACACACACACACACACCAGCATCAGGGTTTACATCCTCCCCTGGCCTCTACACCTCCAACAACTCTGTGTCCAATCCAGCCAACTTCAGCACACAACAGGTACTGTTACACACACAAACACACACTTTCAAAACGATGACATCACTCACTCAAACAGGTCTGACCATGTACACGATACACCCGTGCAATCGTTCATCATTAGACATTCAACCGAGAACAGGAAAAAAATCCAAACTGGAATGCTTTTGTTCCCCCGATGAATTTGGCCGCATAAACAAAGGAGTTACGGCTGTGCTGAAAGGAGAGGAGGGGAATCCTGAGGAGGAACGGATGGGAAAATGAGTCGTCCTGAGAGCATTTTTACTGCACCGCTCATGTGCTTGGAGACGTTAGTGACAGGTTTAGAGGCATCTGTGGTAAAAGAGCAAACACTCTGTGTGCACGTGTGAGTAAAGAACACCAAGGGATTCATAAAATGCTCCCATCAAACGGCCTCTGTGTTCCAGCCAGGACGCTTCGTTCCTTCATTTCTCTCTCATTCTCTCTTGTATCCTCTTACCCCTGGGAAAGTTCTGCAGCTCTTCAAAACAGAGCTAATAGTGTGACTTTAAAAGTGCTTACAAGGTGACATCCTGTAAATAATATAATGTTATGTTATACCACGGTGCTGTTGAATGCTCTGTTTGGATTGGTCAGGTTTCTTAATGCGTTCGTTCTAATATGTTATTATGAGACCAATGAAAACAGTCTTAGCAAAAAAACTCTTCTTTACTTGCCAGGATTTTGCACTTGATGGTTAAGTGACAAGCTAGATTTTTTTCTTCTTATTAATGATAAGAGAGAGAAAAATAGAGACACGATGATTTTATAGCTGTTCAAAATAAAGTAAGTAACGGACGTTACACAACACTAAAAGTAACTGTAAATGGATTTTTTTTAAAAGTGCCATGTGTAATTCTTCTGTTTAAAAAAAGAAGTCGCTGTTGCAAAATTGCTGTGGTTTAAGAGGAATAAAACACTTCAGAATGTGCTGTTATTGGAAAATAATCAGTAACTTCAGCCACCCTGCAGTCATTATTTTTCCATAGTATCAAGCCCCCAATGCTTTACACCCTATAAATGATACAGTGCTGATCAAACTAGTATTCTGACAATTCAACCTCTTATCATTGGGATACAATTTGGAATGTCGGAGTATCTCTTTTACTCACTTCTTTCAGTAAGATTAATGCGGTTTGTTTCCCAAAACTAGAGATATCAGGCTAACTAGCAAGGCGCAGTTTGTCTATGTAGACCATTTCCACTCTAAAATCTAACCGCAATGTAAATTTGTCAAAAATACAGAGTTTATCCTGCTGCATGGTGCATTGCTGTCTCTAACTTTTCATATAGAGACGTCTGTAAAGAGTGACGATTGGGGTGTGTTGGATTTTTTAATTATTTGATTCCAACAGGTTATTAAGTAGTGTGACTCAATGCATATTTTATCACTGGGAATCCAAGCATCTTTTTACTGACAAAAGTAACTAACTTTTTTTTTGGTTGGGTGATGATTTAGTACGGTGTATAGGTTGACCGATAGTGGATTTTACCGATGCCGTTAACTAAGGTGGGCGATAACCAATTAATCAATCGATAGATTTTAAAATTGATGCAGATTGAAAACATACCACACAAAGTAAAATATGTCTGAACCTTTCTTACAAAAATAAACAGTACTCTCTGGACCCTGAAAATGTACTGTACTTTTTTAAATTAAATAAAGATATAAATATTAATGTATAATATTATTTAAGTAAATAAAAGGCATACATCCAAACTGAACAAAAATGTAACACTCCAAATAACAAATAAAAATAGAGACATTAAAAAAGAATCCAAAAACACTTCAAATAACACAATAAATTTAGTCGGTGGTAGTTTTATTTCGCCTCTAGAGGCCGCTCTCGTCCTGTATAATGACAGCTGAACCTTTTTAGCCGCTCCCACAAACCATGGGTGTGGATTTTTGCAGATAACCGATCCAGCAAATGGTTATTGGTGCCGATTAATCACCAAAACCGATCGATCGGTCGACCTTTAGTACAATGGCTCTTCCTCAGATCCAAATCCATTCCTGGAATTTGTCATTATTAGAATGTAAATATACTGTAACCTTAATGTAATTTGATGTAATTGGTTGACCATAATGTTATCAAGATGGCTAGGGAGGCTAGACAGATGTTGGACCGAACCCTAATCTATCTATAGCATACACACAAATTTCAAGGCTTTAATGCAGAACTCAAGACTTTGTAAGCTGTAAGCGCTGAATTGGTTTATCTCTTTAACTGTAGGAGTATCCCTCATATACATCATTCGGGCAGAATCAGTACGCTCAGTATTACTCTGCCTCCTCCTACGGCTCCTATATGACAACCAACAGCACACTGGACAACACAGGCTCCACCTCCAGCTATCAACTGCAAGACCCCACCCCTGTAATCACAGGACAGGCTCCTGAGATGCACCCAGGTGAGTGCTGGACAATCAGGACATTGAGGATGTCTGTGGCACGAGCTTGGGAAATATAGCTATCCCTGTGTTCCAGTATGGCATTAAATATGTCCTTGATGATTTGCTCACTACAGTATGCAGTCATGTGAAAAAATATGTACACCCCATAGAAATCATTGGGTTTTTTAATGATTATTTGTTTATCTTTGAAGCATCTTTGCCATCATCTTTGCCTATTAATAAAGATGAAACTTAAACAAAACCACAAGGAAAATTAGTGAGTGAGTGGATCCATTTGGAGTATGTCCATTTCCCATTAACATGGTTCTAGTACGTGATTGGGGCGTGCGGTGCTTTAGTGGTTAGCACGTTCGCCTCACACCTTCAGGGTTCGAGTCCCGCCAGGGCCATGTGTGTGTGGAGTTTGCATGTTCTCCCCGTGCGTCGGGGGTTTCCTCCGGGTACTCCGGAATCTTGTAGGCATTTTGCATAATTGTCCATCAGTCTCTCACATCGGCTTGCTGGAATTGTTGACCACTCTTCCATGCGATATTCTTTCAGTTGCAAGCTATTTGAGGGTTTTCTTGCACATACTGCCCGTTTCAAATCCCCCCACAACATATCAATGGGATTCAAATAGCGGTTTTGACTAGGCCATTCCATAACCCTCGCATTTCTTTTTTTTTGTGCCATTCCTTGGTGGATTTGCTAACGTGCTTAGGATCGTTATGCTGTTGAAAAGTCTTTCAGACAGATGTCTTAACATTACCTTCAAGCACTCTTCAATATGATGTAGAATTTATAGTTGAATCAATGAATGCAAGCTGTCCAGTCCCTGAGGAGCAATCCCAATCCTTAACATTTCCACCACCATGCTTCACAGTTAGTATGAGGTGCTTCTCCTGAAAACCTGTCTTTAGTCTGCGCCAAATATGTCTGCTGTTACTGTGGCCAAACAATTCTATCTTTGATTCATTTGTCCAGAGCACATTATTCCAAAAGCCCTGGTCTTGGTTTGAAGGTGTGATGAATGTAGGGGTGTACTTAGATTTTCCCTGTGACTGATCTGTTGTTTTTTGGTTCATTTGAATTGTGAAAATTACTACAAAATGTCAATTTTATGTGTCATTTGATAGAGCGTAACACTTTATTAATAGGCACTGTTTCAAAGAGGATCAAAAAACAACAATTTCTATGGGGTGTACTTATTTTTTCACATGATTGTGTCTCATACCACCTTTCCACTGACATGGTGCTGATGCTGGATCAGGGAAACAGTGACCATTTTAAGGACCTAGCCATGTAGCCATTAATTAATTTTATGTAGGAGTTACTGATGAACAGCATTGTGTAATGTTTACATCCAATGTTTAGATCACTTTTTTCATGCGTTTAGGTGATTTTGAGACGGGGCAAAGTCCTTCCACGCCCATCAAGGAACTGGATGACCGGACGTGCCGTGGGGGCGGGACTAAAGCCAGGGGGCGTGGGAGGAAGAACAACCCCTCCCCTCCTCCTGATAGTGATCTGGAGGTAAACCGCATAGATTTACTCATAAAACCTATGAAAATGCAGTGGATAAACATTATCTCTGTAATTAAGGATACAGTGATATGCATCCTGTATTTGAATGTATGTGTTTTACAGAGAGTGTTTGTTTGGGATCTGGATGAGACCATCATCGTCTTCCACTCGCTTCTCACTGGATCTTATGCACAGAAATATGGAAAGGTATGCTGTTTCTTCCTTCAGCTTCTTCTTCTTTGCTCATTCTCCTAATTCATTATTTCTCTCTGTCCTCATTTTACTCCACAAAATGCAGGAAAGATTATAGAAACTCTTCTAATGTTCCTACACCCATCGTTTCTGTGTGAGTGGATCCATTTGGAGTATGTCCATTTCCCATTAACATGGTTCTAGTACGTGATTGGGGCGTGCGGTGCTTTAGTGGTTAGCACGTTCGCCTCACACCTTCAGGGTTCGAGTCCCGCCAGGGCCATGTGTGTGTGGAGTTTGCATGTTCTCCCCGTGCGTCGGGGGTTTCCTCCGGGTACTCCGGTTTCCTCACCCAGTACAAAGACATGCTTGGTATGCTGATTGGTGTGTCTAATGTAGTGTATGAATGGGTGTGTGAGTGTGTATACCCAGCCGTGTGACCGGCAGCAGCTACACGCCCGGATAAATGGGGAGGGGTGGGGAAAGCAATGGTAAACTACCCCAGTACTTCTGCCGAAATGCTTTGTGGATCACACCGATGAAATACGTGGAGAAGTGATGATCGAAGGTTGGTCTTGACTAATCGGTGATAGAGAGAGAGGGACACAGTGGCTTAGTGGTTAGCCTCACACATGTGTGTGTGGAGTTTGCATGTTCTTCCAGTGTTTTGAGGGTGGTCTCCAGGTACTCCTCCACCAGTCCAAAAACATTATGCAGGCTGATTGTTTCCAAATTGTCCATAGTGTGTGTGATTGTGCCCTGCAATTGATGTCCATGGTGTGACCTGCCTTGAGCTCCAAATCCCCTGGGATAGGCTCCAGGCTCCCCATGACCACTGTGTAGGATAAGCGGTATGGAGAATGGATGGATGGATATCAGCTAATCATTGGCTGCCAAAATTGATGTAGTTCCAGCACCAACATGCTGATTGTCTTGGATCAAGTCCCTGTGATGTCAGGAGCTTAGTTGTAGCCATTTTTAAATATTTCAGGCGTTCTTTATATTATGAATAAATTAGTCTATGTATATAACATTTCTTATTTAGATTAATTTGGTTTAAAACATTAATTGGTAATTAGATTAGAAAGCGTGGGTTGCACATAATCTTTTGACCTTCAGGCTTCACTATACCATTAATCTTGCATTACTTTACCTCACCTTCTGAAATTCAACCTCGAAACAACATCAAGATATAAACGACCAAAGGTTTATACAAAACTCGTGTCGTGGAAGTGCGTCTGAAACAACCCCCAGCTTGCGGCCTTCGATAAGAAGTAATGACGCAGTCAGTGTGAGGGCTATGTTTGTGTGAAGGAAATCTTCTTAAGCATATGCGTAACACATCTCTGAATATACACAACTTTACAACCTCGTAACGTTCCTTTGGCACTCTCGTACGTAATTATGTCTATGGCGATACGTCTGCGATGTGTGTTTGATTTGAATAGTGATAGAATAGTGAATCCATTGATAGCGATCCAATCGTGATCATATGTTTACAATCAATGACAATTTGTTCACAGGGCCAGAAGTAACCTACAGTATACCTTACAACTTCCATGATTTATTAGTAAACTCCTGTTGTATGTCCACATAGATAAAAGAGATTTATTGACCAGTTCCCTGAAGCAGTACTAGCTCTGTATTCATGGAAAAGCTAGACATGCTAGTGATTACACTGACTTCTTTGACAGGGAGTTTGGGTAGATGTGTAACGAAGCGTTTGCCCTGTTTTCACACCTTCACTTGTTTCTTGTCGTTGGTTCTGTGAGATTGGTGGAGACAGCTGCATCTATTCCCAGCTGACGGGCTATTTCTGACAGCGCAGTGACGAGCAGGACCCTCCGATCTTAGGCACTTCATCAGTGACAGTGCCAAACCCATTATACACACACACACTCACACACACACACACACGCACAGGCTGGGATGCATGGATTCACTTGCACCAACATGGAAAGTGTTAAACCAAAGATCATTTAAAGAGGGTTTTTCTTCTTCTTCTTCTTCTTCTTCTTCTTCTTCTTCTTCTTCTTCTTCTTCTTCTTCTTCTTCCTCTTCTTCTTCTTCTTCCTCTTCTTCTTCTTCTTCTTCTTCTTCTTCTTCTTCTTCTTCTTCTTCTTCTTCTTCTTCTTCTTCGTCTTTACACTTTAGACTGAAAGAAAGACAGGAAGACAGACAGACACATTTTTGATGTGCAATTATAAGGTTACAGTAGCAGAAATATAAAACAGTGCATTTAAAGAACACAAGGCTGGGTTCAGCATAACAGACAAAAAGAATTATTGTAGAATTTCACGAATGAATCTAAAATGTTCAAACGATAAATTTTAAAAACGTTACGAGGCACGCAACGAATGTAAAGCAGTTTTCACGACAAGTCGTGATAATAGGGTTCATTAGTCAGCGGAGACGTCAGAATCATAAGGTGCTGACTAAGCAGTGGTTTTAAGATGTAGACTTAAATGTTTTCAGTAGTTTTTACACCATACACCCCTTAACCACTCCCCCTGAACCCCTCACCCCCCTCCCACCCCCCAGCCGGACCATTCCAAGTTTTTAGACAGCCTTCTCAATTTTTAACAATAATATTTCTCTCATGTTTGCGGTGTCAAATTTCACACGGGGTCCTATAAATAACTCATTAAACTCACTCTAAACTCAAGCGTTTATATCACTTCAGCAGCTTGATCATCATCGCAGGACATGAGATATTCAAACAAGTAAAGAGCAGACATCAGGAATGCACGCGTGTGAGTAGGTGTGTGTGAAAGACGACGAAAGATGCAGACACACTATTTTCTGTTTTAGCTCCTCGCTTTGTGGCAGTGAGCGTGATGATTTTTACAGCTGAGAACTTTGCTCCCGCTTCCTCTCCTGATTTTCCTTCTCTTTAACCCTGTCGCTTCTGTACTCTTCTATGTTCTCCTCTTTTGAATGTGTGTGTGTGCGCACATCAGGGACATGACATGAGTGTATGCGAGTGGGTTGATGGGTTGGAGCAAGTGTATGTGAGTCTATCATCGACTTAAACTGAGACACGCAGCCGTCTGAGGACAGAGGAGACGCCGGAGAATGTGAATTTGTGTGGGTGTTTAAAAAAGGCAGACCGGGATAATAAAATCGAAACCTTTCTAAGGGTCTGAGTGGGTTTTTAAATTTTTTTAAATCATGCTATGTTGGTGATAAAGGTGATGATCCCACTGGACAAGAAGAAGCTTACTGCCAAGTCCCGTGTTTTGATTGCCTAGTAACCTAACTGACTAGGACCAAAAAATGGTAGCTACAGTAACCATACGGTAATGTCGTAATGTAATAACACAGGGCAAGCTAGTTCGCTAGTTAATATTAATTAATAGGCTACAGACTAAGGGGAATAAATTTTATGATAGTGTAGCCGTAGTCCTTATTCTCTACTGAAAGTTGCGATGTAACAAACTGTATTTGTTCCCTCAACAAAAAGCCATCAAGTTGTTGATGAACGTTTCAGCTATGAGCTGCACTCCTCTCTTTTATATTAAGGTTTTATGGGGAGTCATTCTGACTAGCATCTGTATTTCTCTTTATCTGTTTAACTGCAATGTGACTTATTTTGAAAAGATGCTGTCTACTGTATACTAGTTCGCATCTTGGCTGATGTGTGTAGTGCAGCGGGTGGCAATATTCTGAAACAAATTAGCTCATGTTGTATCGTACAGCATCACTATAGCACATTATATTTAACCATACACTGTATATACAAAAGTTTGTGGACACCTGATCTTCACAGCCATATATATGTGGTTCTGTCCCAAACTGTTACCACAAATTTGGAAGCACACAATTGTATAGAATGTTTTTGTACGTCGTAGCGTTACAATTTCCCTTCACTGGAACTCAAACCTGTTCCAGAATAATAATACATCTGTGCACAAAACTGATCTCACTGATGCTCTTGTAACTGAAGGGACAGAATTTGCCACAGCCACGCTCCGAAATCTAGTGGAAAGCCTTCCCAGAAGAGTGGAGGTTATTATATGAGCAAAGGAGGACTAAATCAGGAACAGGTGTGATAGTCAGGTGTCCCCATACTTTTGGCCGTACTGTGTATAAACTGGAAGAAGTTTATTTTCTTTCATTTGTTGGTAAACCTACGAATACAAAATAGCCCGGACACGAAATGCGCTCGTCTGTGGCACTAGTTTGTGCACCGATAATAATGATGATGATGATGATGGTGATGATGGTGATGGTGATGATGGTGATGATGAGGAGGCTTTCTCTGTAGGATGCTCCAATGGCAGTGACACTGGGTTTGAGAATGGAAGAGATGATCTTTAATCTTGCAGACACTCATCTCTTCTTTAATGACTTAGAGGTAATCTCTCATGTCCTCTCCTTCCTTCCTCTTACACTCTGAGATGTGTTTTTTTGTATGCAAACCTTGTACATTTTAAAGACATGCATAAATTTATATGCATAATAATTTATATGCATAAATATTATTATATTACATGTTCCTCTATTACTTCGCTGTTCCACATAGAGCAAAATTGTCATTATGAATAAGATTATATTCTAACATCTAAACATTTAATGTTTTTAACCACATACAGTTCGAAAAAGTAGAGAATAATATCTGTGGTGTATATATATATATATATATATATATATATATATATATAT